>WOXC01000555.1:0-144723 GCA_011680675.1 Gymnobelideus leadbeateri
TCCTGACCCTTTTAAAAAGTGGGTGCTTCTAATTTCCCTCCCCCCCCCCCCGGCCTGCCCTCCCTTCCAACGTCCCACCTCTCATCGCATTCCCCCCTACTCTCTTGTACCGTGAGATATCCTATATAGTGTGTATGTCATTCTCCCATTGAGCCAAATTCAGTGAAAATAAGGTTTTGCCTTCTTGCCTTACTGTTCTTCCCCTCCATTGTAACCATTTTTCTTTGCCTCTTCTATATGAGATAGTCCACCCCATTCTGTCTCTCCCCATCTCCTCTCGTTAAATTCCTCTCTCGACTCTTAATTTCACCTTTTAAATATCATCCCTTCCTATTAAATTGGACCTGTGCCCTCTATCTATATGTACCGGTAAACATATATACACACATTCACATAAGTATTCATATGCCCATATACCCTTCTCCAACTATTTTCATACTGAGAAAAGTTTCATCAGTTACAGTTATCATTTTTCCATGTAGGAATATAAATAGTTCAACTTTGATATGTTTCTTATGATTTCTTTTCCCTGTTTACCCTTCTCAAGCTTCTATTGCTTCTTGTATCAGAATGTCTGTTTTTTTTTTTTCATCAAGAATGCTGGAAAGTCCACTATTCCACTGAATGACCAAATTTCCCCCTGAAACATAATGCTCCATTTTGCTGGGTAGGTGATTCTTGGTTTTAAGCCCAGTTCCTTTGCCCTCCAGAATATCATATTCCAAGCCCTTTGGTCCCTCAGTGTAGAAGCTGCCAGATCCTGTGCTATCTTGATTGCATTTCCACAATATTAAAATTGTCTCTTCCTGGCTGCTTGTAATATTTTCTCCTTCATCTGGGGATTCTGGAACCTGGCTAAAATATTCCTAGGAGTTATCTTTTTGGTATCTTTCTCAGGAGGTGATTGGTAGATTCTTTCAAACTCTATTTTGCCCTCTGGTTCTAAAACATCAGGACAATTTTCCTTGAGAATTTCTTGAAGGATGATTTCTAGGTTCTTTCTTTAATCATGGCTTTCAGGTAGCCCACTACTTTTTTAAATTATCTCTCCTGGATCTATTTTCCAGGTTAGTGTTTTTTTCCCATGAGATATTTCACATTGCCTTCTATTCTTTCATTTGTTTGGATCTGCTTAACAGCATCTTGATTTCTCATAAAGTCATTAGCTTCCATTTGCTCCAGTCTAATTCTGAAGGAATAATTATCCTCAATGAGTTTTTGAGATTCTTTTTCCATCTGGAAAATTTGGCTTTTTAAGACATTGTTCTCCTCATTGGCTTTTTGGGCCTCTTTTGCCATTTGAGTTAGTCTATTTTTTAAGGTGTTATTTTCCTCAGTCAGGCTGTTGACTCTCATTTCATACTTTTCTTGCATCTTTCTCATTTCTCTTCCCAATTTTTCCCCCACTTCTCTTATCTGCTTCTTAATGTCCTCTATGGCCTGTAACCACCTTGTCTTTTCATCTGAAGCTTTTGTTGTAGGAGTTCTGACCTCACAGTCCTCAATCCTCTTTGTCCCCAAAATAGGAGTCTAATGTTGAATTTTTATATTTATTTTGTTTCCTTTGCCTAGGAATATTGCCACTCAATTACTTGATGTTTGATCTTTTTGCCACAGTAGGCCTCTGCCATCAGACAGGGTAGCTTCTATCCCAAATGCTGGGGTTTTCTCAGCTGCTGGAGTTATTAGTTGAGTGCCCTCTCTGAAGCCTCCACATGCTCTGGGAAGCTGGTCACACACCCCAAGACCTCCACCCCAGACTGCAATCCAGATCCAAGAAGGTTAAAGCAAAAGCGATTACCCCCTCAGACTTGTCATTGTGTCCTGCTACAGTCCTCAGGCCAGGAGCTGAAGCTGCAAAATGGTGCAGGCTGTGCCATGGCTCCTCAGTGGCTTCTCGCCCTCAGAGATGAGGTCGATGCACTTTCCCAACTAGTGCATCCCAAAGTCCATATTGCACTGACCTCTCTCTTTGTCCTTGGCCTCTATGTGTTGATAATTCTACTGGTCCAGCTACCCTGGGGTTAAACCTCAGACTCACAAGGTCCTGGGCTCAGCTTCCTGAATGCAGTGCTGCCTGCTCCCTGCCAGGCTGCCAGGCTGTCTTTAGTGGGAGGTTAGCTTATCTGTGTCATTTTGTTGGTTCTGTACCTCCAAAGTTTGTTCAGAGTCTCTTTTTATATAAATTGGAAATGGTGGGACCTGGAGCTGCACGGAAGTCCTGTTTCTACTCCACCATCTTGACTCTGTCCCTTGTTCTTCTTTTTTAAGTGAAAGGAAAGCAGCATCACCGTATCTAGATTTTGTCTCAGTTGCCTGAAGTACAATAGAAGCTAAGAACTCACATGATCCATTAGAGGTGGACAGAGGGGATAGAGAACCTGGTCTGGAATAATTCAGCTAGACCTAAGTTCAAATTTCACCTTGGAAAATTAGTAGCTAGACCTAAAGTATGTATCATTTCTCTGCTGCTTGTGCTAATTTTGGTCTAAAAATTAACACCAAGAAAACACATATATGTATGTGGAACCATCAGTTACAGCAAATGGACAAGTTTTGAATGCTGTGGATAAGTTCACTTTCCTTGGTAGTGTATACACAGTAATAATGAGGTTGATACATTCATTACCAGAGCTAGCTCAACATTTGGGAGCCTCCAAAGAAAAATATGAGAGAGAAGACTGACTACCAAACTGAAGGTGTACAGAACCATTGTGCTGACCTCATTGTTGTATGCCTATGAAACCTGGACAGTCTACCTGTGCCATGACAGGAAACTGAATTGCTTCCATTTTATTTGTTTAAGAAGATTCTGAGTATCACCTGACCAGATAAGGTAGCAGACACTGAGGTCCTTACTTGAAGTAAGCTTCCAAATATTTAAAATCTACTTCATAAAGAGTGACTCTGATGGGCTGGGCACATTGTTTGAATGCAAAATGTATGCTTGCCAGAAAGACTATTTTATGAGAATTCACACAGGGTAAGTGTTCATACGCTTGTCAGAAGTGATACAAGGACATTCTCAAGGTCTCTCTCAAGAACTCTGGAATTGATTGTGTAACATGGGAGACAGCGACACAGGACAGCTCATCAGGGTGTGCCCCCATCAGAGAAGGTGCTATGCTCTATGAACAAAGCAGAATTGAAACAGCTAAAAGGAAACATAGGATGAACAAATTTAGAGTATCCACCCCAAATATTCAAATGGACTATTTGTGCCTGACCTGTGGTAGAGCATTCCAAGTTTGTATTGCTCTGATCAGTCACAGTTTTGGATACATCAAAATTGACTTTAGTATATGGCTGTCATTTTGATCCCCTTAAGGAACAAAGGACAGCAATCATGTTTATTTAATATATACAAAATATACACACAATATGTGCAATATGTGTGAACTTATAGAAGTCACTCCATTTCTGTAAGGCTGTTTCTTCATTTTTAAGATGATACCTTGTATCTCTAAATCTTACAATTAAAGATTTTAGTATAAGGAATACTATAATCTGCTCCATAATTAATAAATTATAGTTAAAGTTATTTACTATTTATAAAGCAAATTTACTTCCTCACTTCACATGGCAGGCATTTATTATCCTTATTTTGTATATGAAAAAAATTGATGCCAGGAGACTGGTCCAAGTGACCAATAATAAAAGTCTAGAACTAGAATGCAGGTTTTGTGACTTCTAACCTTCTGTTTACTACAACACAACTATGACAAGCTAGGGTATCAAGTCACTGAAGAGATTTTTTATTGTTTTTACTGTTTATCAAATTCAGTGTTAGGCTACCCCTTTGGTAGCTTGGATGTGTCCCAAGATTTAATTCATCACCTCTTGAAGTAGCTCATTTTACTTTGACCAGAATCCATTAGAGTCTTTGCTTTATAAATAAAAAATAGATAAATAGGAGCATAAATAAATTAATAGATAATTAAACAAGTAGGTAGATGAATAGATAATTTGAAAAATTAATTCCTTGGTCTTTTTCCATGTAAACTACTTTTACCTCTTTCTCTTATATGCTAATTTTTCTTAAAATACATTATTTCCCTATTCAAATACTTATGAGCTTTTACTATTATTTGACTATATGCCAATTTCTATAGAACTCATGGGATGCTGTTTCTCTCATCCACTTTTTTAAAGCTGTCCTCAATTTTGTTGAGAAACATTCAGATCGAGAAAATAAAGACCATCAGATTTGGCCATAAAAAGATCAATGGTAACTTTAATAGAAAGCACTTTCAGTCCAGTGAAAAGGTCAGAAATTACATTCCAAAGGGATGGAGAGTGAAAACATAGACTCACCTCTACCATCTTCCTTCTGACCTTGTCACTCAAAGAAACTGTTCTAAGGTTATCAATCATCTCTTAATTGGTAAATCTGATGGTCTTTTCCTTAATTCTCAACCTTTCCACCTCTCTCTAGCATTTAGAATTGTTAATCACTCTCTGCTACTGAATACTATTTCTTTTCTGTGATTTCATGACAGTATGTTCTCTTGGAAGCACAGGGCTTGACACATAGTAGGTTCTTAATAAATGTTTATTGATAGATTGAAAAGGATAGTTGTTTTCAGGTATTTGAAAAGCTGAGACACAAAAGAGTTAATTAGCTTAATTTGTTGGGTCCCAGAGAGAAACCAGGAGCAAGAAGTAAAAGTTAGGAAGAATCACATTGAGGTTTGACATATATTTTAAAAGTCTCTCACCAAGAAAATGTCCAAGAATGTAAGGAACTAAAGTAGCCACTAGAAGTAAAAATTACAGATCAGTTTATCTGATAATTCTATTCTTGAAAATGAACTCTTCAGTGTATTTATAAAAAAATTTCATTCAAAAATTGCTATTCTAGCATTATTTTAATCGAAAATACAAAGACAGGGGCAGCTAGGTGGCGCAGTGAATAGAGCGCCGGCCCTGCAATCAGAAGGACCTGAGTTCACAAAAACCTAGCCTTGTAACCTTGGGCAAGTTACTTAACCCCAATTGCCCTAAAGGGGCGGCTAGGTGGCCCAGTGAGTAAGAGCGCCGGCCTCGGAGTTTGGATGACCCGAGATCAGACCCGGCCTCAGAAAATGAGCACCCACGCATAAATAATGACTAGCCGTGTAACCTTGAGCAAGTTACTTAACCCCAATTGCTTTAAAAAAAAAAAAAAAAGAAAATACAAAGACAAAAGAACACAAACTGGGAAACAACCAACTGATAAAAAAAATACAAATGATTAAATAAATTAACCGTAATGCAATGGGATAATAGTAATGACCCAATAAGTATTTATTAAGTAATACAATGTGGTATTATTTTAGGCACTGGGGACAAACATAAAAAAGCATTTTTAGAGGGGCATCATTAATTATGGGTATTATAGAAAGAATCTTTCAGAAATACAAAGCTAACCTGAAGTCAAAAGAAAGGTATAGATTTTGATAGTTGGAGGTAGGAAGAAGAAGCATTACAGACACTAGCAACATCTTATGTAAAGACAGAGAGGTGAGGGGAGAGAAGGGCCTATGTTTCTATTCATGTGTGTGCATCTGTGTGTGTGTGTGTGGGTGTGTGTGTGTGTGCTTGTATATTTATGTGTATGCTAAGAGGTAGATCAAATTAAGGCTAAATATCTGACAAGTTTCCAGTTAGACTACAAAAGAGTTTATATTCCAAAATGAGGAATATTTTATCTTAAAAGAAATACAAAGTCCCTTAAGATCCTTTAACAGAGAAGTCATATGGGCAGAACTGCACTTGAAAAAGCAGTATGGAGGATGAATTTAAAACTGGAAGGAGAGAATTCAAAATATGAGGTTATTTCAATAGGTTACATAAAACTTTATAAGGACATAAACTACTGTAATGCTCAAGGGAGTAAACAGAAGTAAATGATTTTAAGAGGTGTTGTGGTCCTTGAAGGAAAAAGACTACTATTAATTGGGCATGAAATTTGTATGATACTGCAATTACATTAAATAAGTGTTAGGGGATATAAAGAAATAATACAAAAGCAAAACATAAAACTGGAATATCAGAATTCTTTCTAATTAAGATCACATAAGAGGTAGAAAGTATGTGTAAAAGAATAAATGAAATATCTTGATGGAAAAAATCAAAGAGATAACTCATTTTTGGACAATTTAGATTTTAAAATTCTCTTCTTTAAATAATTATATGGGTAAAATAAGATTAGGACATTTTACTAATCATGAAATACAGGGAATAAACAGGTAAAAAAATTGTGAACTTTTTTTCTAAATCATTTATACACTGATACTTAACTTTTTTTTTTTGGAGGGCAATTGGGGTTAAGTAACTTGCCCAAGGTCACACGGCTAGGTTTTTGTTTGTGTGCGTGTTAAGCGTCTGATGCCAGATCCGAACTCAGGTCCTTCTGACTCCAGGGCCGACGCTCTACTCACTGCACCACCTAGCCGCCCCGATACTTAACTTTTTAAAGTTAACTAAAGTTAAAGCAAAGGTAGGCACCACAAATGAGGTAAAACAAATGTCAGAAAATTTCATTTTGATTAGAAAAATGAAAAGATCCAAGAACTTACATAATCCTTAGAAGTATTATACATGTATATTTTGAAGCCATATGGAGAAAATCTTTAGAAATCGATATCAGTATTGATTTACTCAAGTGCTCCAACTCTCATCTCATAAAACCTTTATGAAAATGATTTCTATGCATATCATGGCCTTCCTTGATAAAAATATAGGAAGAGATAGACAAAGTTTATAATAGCAGCTAATAACTTTACAATCACAAGCAAAATATCCTAAAAGCAAGGTTTGGACATATACATGTGTGTTTATTTGCAAATATATGTGCATATAAACATGTATATTTAAATTTAGTTATTTAACCAAAATGCAACCTCCTTAATTATCCTCAAATAAGATTACTCTCAGACATGTTACAGTAATACAGTATTCCTTAAAATATACAACAGAGAGAACTTGTTCAATGATCCCTTGTTGATAACTGTGAAACTATTTATAAAATAGGAAGCCACATACTCATAAGTGTAGTTACTTCATATCATGGAACATGCTCAACATAGAGTTGAAACAGAAGAAGGAGTCATTAAATAGAGAGAGGATTTCCAGTAATATTGTGTGTCACTGACATGGTACAGATTACATCAAGCCCCTTAATACTATGAACATTTAACAAAATGATCCATGACTACTTAAGAGATCAACTTATTAATCAGCATCCGGGAAAAGTGGATGAAGACTACTTTCCATACTCACATATTACTGAATGGACAGCCCAGAAAGTCAATGAGTATATATACATTTAGATGATAAACTTATAAATTGAGTCCAAAATTAAACAGGAAGGAAAAATAAGCTGTATTTTATTTGAGAATTTGTGTAGGGCTTCCAATGATGCCAGGTTGTTCCCTTATACCATAATAAATCTAACAACTCCTTTAAAAGAAAAAAAAAAAGCTCCAATGTACTCTAGGGCTAGAACACAAGAACCAACACATTCTCCAAAGAATCAAAAGTATAAGTGACCCAAAAAACAATGAAAAGAATTTTAATGGGGATTAAATAGGGTTCAGGAAATTATCAACAATAGGAGATTTTTTTTTTTTAAAGCAATTGGGGTTAAGTAACTTGCTCAAGGTTACACGGCTAGGTTTTTGTTTGTGCAGATTAGGTGTCTGAGGCCGGCTCCGAACTCAGGTCCTTCTGATTCCAGGGCCGGCGCTCTATTCACTGCGCCACCTAGCCACCCCAATAGGAGATTTTTTAAAAGGGAATATTAAGGAAATATTTAAATGGAATTGGAGGTTGGTAGGTCACTCAGTGATATTAAAAACTAATTGATGTCTAAATGTTCTGCAGGTTATTAAAAGGCCTAGAAGAATACCTTCTACATATTTGGTAGATTCTCCATCAATTACCCAAAGAATACATATTTGTTAAGTGCTTATTATATGCTAAACACTTTTGGAGATTCTTGTAGATAAAAAAAATAAAAGAGCCTCTTATCTTAAAGAAACTTTTATTCTATTAGATTATATAGGAAAAAACATATTTTTCTCTGTGGGGAATTATATGGGGGGCCATGGACAAGAACTCATAGCAAAAGGCATATATCTAAGATGTAATCTACCATCTGTACTATTTATTGAATAGCCAAATCCATGAAATGGACCATGACTCTATTAAAGTATGTATTAGAAATAATCATTTCAATTTTTCATGGGCTTTGGGGAGAAGCAGATCTGTTATGTGGAACAAAATTATTGAGAGCTGTGTTAAAGAATGAGTGGAGATAATTTAAGACAAAATAGAAATAATCAATTCTGTTATTGTTACCAATGAACTCAACATTCACATGACTATATAGCAACAGGCATATTCACAAAGAAGGGCAAAATGATTTTAGTATAGATAGATAAATAGATACACAGATACATTAATGCATAGATATATACATGTGCATTTCCTGTGTGAATACATATATATATAGATAGATAGATAGATAGATAGATAGGTAGAGGGATAGATTATACACATACACACACAGACACATAATGGAGCAAGACTGAAAAATTCGGGTGTAGATTAATTTACATCTATCAATACCAATTTTTTTACATATATTTATTTTTATGCCTAAAACTTTAAAATATTTTTATATCTATCTCTGTATCTATATAGATATCTGTGGAGAGAGAGACACAGAGACAGAGACAGCTAGAGAGACAGAAACAGAAACAGAGGCAGAGGGAGAGATCTTAGACTAGTGGGCCTGAAACTAATTTTTTTCCGTAAAATTTTCCCCTGCAAGGAATCTAAGCATGCTAGAAATTTATGTTGGCAACATCTTGGAGAGAGTCAGCAAACTCATGGACATGTAGTCTCTGTTATGTAAGATCAGTCATTTTCATTGAGTTCTAAGTTCAAAGTCTGAAGTATTATATGAAATAGATAATTTCTGTTTACTTACCAATGCTTGGTACAATTCCTAGCACACAACAGGTGGTTAACAAATGTTTATAGGCTGTCTTACCATACTACATATGCTGGATCCAAAAAACAAAACAAAACAAAAGAAACATTAAACTAAATCACTTATCAATATTCTTTTAACTGTGGTTATGTAATTTCCAGAATCTTGTAGCACTACTAGTCACATATTTAGCACACTTAGGTACTTCAGTATAATATTAGTAAAAACTAGTATAAACAAAGCTTCAAAATCACCCTGAACCAGATTTAGACAATTTGAGTTTTGTTTTGTTCTGTCTTAAGAGAAATCTAAAATGGATTCCAAAGTGTTAATGCCAAGAGTTACACTGGCAAAATACTGAGCATTATGTTAGGTTATAAAAAAGACTGATCCGGAAAATATATGCCAGACTATTTGCACCATCTGCTTCCTAAGCATTAGGCCTGCTGAAGTGTCTGACATGCACAGCTGTAGATGTGTGGCAGCTAATCCAATCTCACCTCATGCTACATGTCATTTGCTTGACGTGATACTTGCAATAGTTATTCACTGATTCACAGAATATCAGAGATGGAAAGGAAGTGGGAAGCAATCTTGTCCAATCAGCAGAAAGAATTTATTGGGTTATTAAAACCCGTTCATTCATTCATTGAATTAGATTAAATGATTTGTACCTTGATTTCTTCTTTCCTACTCTCTGTCTCCATTTGTCTGGGTACAAAGCTAAGCTAACCTTTATTCACTATCAGTAGTGTGAAATAACATGAAAGCATCCAAAGCAATGTTCTATAGGGAAAAGAGAAGACCTGTCTTCAAATCCTTCCTCTGACAATTAACTGTGTGACCACAGATAGAATAAATTACCTCCCAAGGCCTCTATTGTCTAAATTGCAAAATCTCAGAGTTGGACTATGTGATCTATAAAATTACTCCACTTGGATTCTTAAGACATATTCCTAAACTACAGATTTCATAATTTTATTCCTCTTATTCAACAAACTCCAACCACTCCACATTATCTTCATAATCAATCAAATATATAATCCTCTGTCTTGTAAAACCCTTCATATTCTGAATTCTTCCTCGTTTTCCAATCTTCTTACAATCTACTCCTTCGTGCTCACTCTACAATTCTACACTTCAGCAACACTGGCCTTTTTGCTGGTCTATGAACATAACACTCTACTCTCATCTCCAGGCAATTTCATCAAATACCTCTCCCAGTCCTGTGCCTAGAATATTCTCCCTCTTTAAATGTGCATCCTTGGCTTCCTCCGAGTTGGCTTCAATCCTACCTGCTGGAAGAACCTTTTATAGCTCACTTTCCCTACCCTCAACACCCATAGTGCCTTCCCTCTGGGACAACCTCCAATGTACACAGTATATATCTTGTATGTTCCTAGCTGTTTGTATGTTTTCTCCCATCAGAACATGAGCTCCTTCATGGCATATGTTGTGTTTGTGACTTTCTTTGTATCCCCAGTATTTAGTGCAGCACCTGGCACATAGTATGTATTTCATACATGATTTAGGTTGATGATGATATTACAAGTGATTCATTTCAGCAAATATTTAGTAAGCTGATATGATGCAGCAGACATTACAACCAGTGCTGGGGATACAGAGAGGGGAAAATAATCCCTTTCCTCAAAGTACTAACATTCTAGTAGGAAAAAACAAAACAAAACAAAACATTTAAATAAAGGAGTCAATCCAAAAACTATGAAAAATGATTTAGCACTAGCTAGGAATCAGAGGCATCACAATGGTCTTCTGATAGGAGATTATCCCTTAGAGACTTGAATAAAGTTAAGAGGCAGAAGTGAAAAGAGAGTATGTTCCAGAGATGGGATAGTTCCTGTGGGAAGACACAAGAATGGGGAATAGGAAGATAGTTCTGGGAATAAGTAAATTAGTTTGACTAGAACTTAGAATGTGAAACAAGGTAATATGGTCTCAACTAGACTGAAAAGACAGCCTGGAACCATGCAATGATGGGATTTAAAAGTCAACCTGAGGAAGTGAGAGACAATAGAGAATGAACTAAGATTCTTTAGGGGCTAAATGCAATTGTTAGATCAGTGCTTTAGATAACAAATTCAGCAGTTAGGTGGAGGGTGAGTTGGAGAATGCAAATTCTGAAAAGTAGAGTCCAAGTAGAAGCTGTTGCCTGAGTTTAAGCATGAAATAATGAAAGCCTAAAAGTGGGTGGTTGTGGTATGAGTGAAGACAAGGGGATGGACATAAGAGAGGTCAGAGACAGAGAATTGACAAGACTTAGAAATTGTTTCAGTGCAGGTTGAAATGAGAAAGAAGAGATGAGGATGAATTTGAGGTCTCAAATTAGGGTTATGTAGAAAATTGTGGTTTTCTTGACAAAAAGGCCAGTTGGGGAAAATGATGATTTTGTTAGGAAAGGCAATGAGTTCAGTTTTGGACAAGTTTTTGAGATTCTTAAAGGATATCTACTTGGAGATCGACAATACAGAAACAGAGCCAAGGAATACATTTGGACCACATAGGCGATCTGATGAGATCACAAAAAGAGAAAGCTAATTAAAAACCACATTTAAAGATACCTTCTAATAGCTATGAAACTATATTATGGTATAGTTGACCCAGGTGATTAGGATATGTTTGATTGAAGGAGATTTACTCTAGGATTCATGGATTTTGTTTGAAACAAATCAAAGTATATTTTATTTAAATAAATTTATTAAACTTCTGATGTGTACCATTAACAAAAACAAAAGCCTGTGACACAAGGACTTCAGATACTGCTAGGTGGACAGAAGAGACCTGTAGAGAAGTAAATATGAATTTTATGCAAGATAAAAATAATAGAGGGAGGCAACAGTAACAACTTGGAATATCCCTGGTTAGGTTACTTGAATATTTATTCCTGAATTTTAAAGATAATCAATCACAGACCATTCAAACTCATAAAATTTTATAATTACACTCACCCCTCTACAACTTCTCTCCATTCATATTTGTCCCATCTTGTGATGTTTAAAACAAGTATTATCATTTCAATTTCATAATCAGAAACAAGGGCATATTGAAAGAATAGTTATTTTTGCATAAGATAACTTGACTGAAACAGTTCCTTCCTGTAGCTCCAAACTAAATTCAGGTTTTCATAGAAAGAGGTCTATGAAGATAAGGTTGTCAGAAGCAGCATCTGGTATGTGGTCTGTCCAAACTTTACAAATACAGGTTGTTGCTGCTGCTGTTGTTATCTTCTTAATGACATTTTTTTTAATCTCTAGATCAACAAAGGTTTTGAACATTAATTGAGTGGTGGGATGCTAATAAAACTAGGATAGAATACATAACTGTATCTATTTCTAGAAGAAAGCAATTCATCTACTGCTAAAATAATGGGTAATGCCTGTTCCTTGCAAGGGGTGGGGGCGAAATGGATGAAAACTTTTGACGTTTTGGGTTTGTGAAAACAAGCATAATGAATTGTTGGATTCAGGTGCACTGCACAGCAATTACCTGCAGTGATGAATTGTGCCTTGAGATGGGTTCCAGGTGCTGCACCTGATATATAATAGGGAAACTCACAGAATAAGAGAATGCTTTGAGTTTTTGTTAGGGTTTATGGGAATTGAGTGCTCTAAAGTGCCTTTGAATTTGTTCTTCCCTGATCTTACTTTAAATCTAATGGAGAAACTTTAATCATGACATTCCCTTCCTTCCTGAAAAGTATGGGGGGATGCTGGGGGGGAGGGTTCCTCAATGGCTGCCTAGAGTATCATCTGGTCAAATCACACAACACTTCTCAAAGTGAGCATCAAAACGAAGTCTCTCATCAGGGATTATATAGCCTTCTCCTGGGTCAGAAAATGTAACAACCCTCTGGACCCACTGCCCAATCACAAAGCACCAAGGTGTGGGCATTCCTGAAATACAAGCCTCCCACCACAGGCTGCAGGTGCACTTAACCTAGGGGCAGGATAGACCTTAAAATTTACATTCCTATAACAAAGTGTTATTACTGGGTAAATTTATTGTGCTCTTTTAAATGAAAATTTAAACTTTGGTTTGAAAAGAGTGGTGAGCAATAAAGGCATTTAATGATTGACATTAAAGATTCAAGATGTGACTTAAAGAACTTGCTACATCAGCAATCAAATTGATCAAATGATTCTTTGAAGAAAGTATCATAGGCATTTGTTTTTATGTATATAAATTTGATCATTGTAGTTAATGTGTCAATGCAGAAAGATAGAGTGAAAAGCATAGCACTCTGAAGAACAAACACGATTTTTCACTTCCTTCTCTGCCATCTATTAACTTTTTTTTTCCATAGACAAGTCAAGCAACCTACGTGAGCTTCAGTTTTTCATCTATAAAAGGAATAGAATAATTCTAGTCCAGTCTAATACATATGATCCAGTTTTTAAAATATTTCCATATAATTGCAAAAGACCTTTTATTTCATTAATGTAGGGAATTCGATGCAGAAACATCTACCAATTTGGATCAGCACATTCTCTGCAACTTTCAGTGTTACAGAGTTATCTGGGGGCACTGAAAGGGTAACTTATTTGCCCAAGATAATATAGGCCATATGTGACAGAAATTGGGTGTAAAACCAGCATATCCTACCTCAGAAGTTAGTTGTCTATGTATTACACCATGGTGTTTTGATATCAGAAATTTCTCTAATGGAAATTTATTTATCCTTGTTCGTGTGTGTGTGTGTGTGTGTGTGTGTGTGTGTGTGTGTGTGTGTGTGTGTGTGTGTTTTCCTATTGCTTTGTATGTGGGTATAAAAAAATTCTTTTCTACCTTTGTTCCAGTGGCTCTGGCTAGCACCAGACATAGTAAATGTTCGATAAACAATAAACCAGTACATTTTGGGGAGCAAGAAAGCACTGACTGGAGTATTGGAGTCATTTTGAACTTAAAAGACATTCTGAGTTAGGATTGAACAAGGTCCTATGCTGGACAAACATACTGATAGGTTAATAAAAATACGATGGATGTTAAATGATAACTTAGTCACTGAGTCACATTTGGACAGATTTTAGGAATTTAAAGATTAACTGAAAAAAGTATTAGTTACTTGTAATACACACACATACATAACATAATTTCTATCATGGAATCATTTAATGCATTCTCAAAATGATTGTTCTTTTACCTTTAGTATAAAATTCAAAATAACTCTTATGATTGTCTTTAACAAAGTTTTCTTGGCATTTCCTATATATATATATATATATATATATGTATATATATATATATACATATATATATATATAGTTGCACCCATATAAGGCATTAAATAAACAATTTATCAGAGAGACCAACTCATATCCATAGAGAAGGAAATCTAACCTGTTCTCCAATTCCAATGAGTTCTGAGTTAATGCAACATCTACCTTGTCTGTCTCGTGCTTGCCCATGTATTAATGCACAGCTTTATGCAGCTTCAAGAGTCTCTCAAGCAAAGAATAAATAGAGTTCCAATGAGTTGAAACCTCCTGCTCCAGCTGATATTATGTTATTTTTTTCCCAGTTACTCCTCATTTAGTATTTTTCTAGTTTGGAGAATATGACTCAAGCCACTAAGGATTAGGAAAAAGAAAAAAAAAAGTTTTAAAAGGGTGAATTCTAAAGATACTTTTACCAACACTTCAAAAAACCCCAATGTTTAAAAATTTCAGGAGAATATGTCTACTTATAGCATTAGAACAAGGGAAAGATAAATCCCTCTAAAGGTGTCCCCAGTTAATCTTGCAATGAGCATATCTTTTTATGAAAGTCACTCTAAAGTTCAGGATGGGAAAATTGTTCTTTCTTGATGTTTTAATAAGTATATTTTTTCACTGAATTTTGCCAAATGGGAGTAGTAACTTCTGGACCTTTAAAATGAATTCATAACACCCTCTTTTAATGGATTTCTGTTCAAGAAGAAGTTGCAAAAAAAAAAAAAAAGAAAGAAAGAAAAAAAAACTTAGTCAACTTTACCTCCCCCATTAGAGAACCCACATGGGAATATTTTGCATTTTTAAACATGGATAAACTATAAATTAGGTATCACTTCTTTTTACTGAGAACTCTTCTATTAGTTTTAAAAATACGAATCCTTTTTGAAGATATAAACATGGTCAACTGAACTATTCAATTCACATAATTCAATCCTATCAACATTAACTATTTACGATCTATTATGGTAACTAAGGAAATACTTTATAACAAAGCTATTGATAATAATGATGTTTTACTTATGTAGCACCACAATATTTGCATATATATCTCATTTTGTCCTCACAAAAATTCCTGTAGGTACTAAAGTTATCTCCATTTCTTAGAAAGGGAACCTAAGACTAGAGAAGGGGAAGTGACTTGCCTAGAGTCACACAACTACTATATATTGGAACGATGATTTAAATTTAGATTTTCTTCACTCAAAGTTCAGAACTCTATCCACAATACCACAAAGGTCAGTTTTTTAAACTACTTTATCCTGTAGGCAAAAGGGTCCTTTGGAGTTCTTTGCTATAGGGATTATAAGAACTGCTACTCATATAAGATGTGGATACTTCAATTTAGTGATTAAAGTTTTCACAATGAATTTCTACCCAGCCTATATATAAAACCACATAAATTTTATAGCAAAATACAACTTTGGAGAGAATATGGAATGACGGATAGAAAACTGTAATTAGAACCAGTAAGATCTTTTTTCTAATACTGCTTCAGACTTTATATGATCCTAGACAACTTAGAATTTCCATGAACCTATGTGTAAAATGGGTATAGTAATGAGACTTTCCCAACATAATTTCTGTAAAACTCATATATATTCCTTCTGTAAAGTAAATCACAAATAATAAGCAATATAACATTTCAGTTTTCACTATTTGCTCCCCAAAGCTAAACAAAATTTTCATTGTTCCACTCCATATTCAATTCCATGTCAATTTATTTCATGCTACATCCCCCTTAAACCCCAAACATTCTCCATCTTCTTAAAGATCTTAATCTTTTTTCCTACCTATCCTTTACAATTCAGTTCAGAGCCCCTCTTCTCCAAATGACTGATCTGACCATTCCAGGCAGGCAGAGTAATTTCTTTTTGCTTCATATTTCTATAGCAATGATTACATATTATATTGGCTATTGCTCCCACACTTTCCAATTTATTGCTTAACATTTTCAAGGTATTATGACTTTTTTCCTCAAGTAGACCATACAATGCTAGAAAGATGTATACATTCAATTTCTCATTTTATTCTCAGTGACATATATGCAGGAAACGTTCAATGCTTTTTGTGAATTGTGATTATTTTTGCCTATCCACAATAAATTTAACAGAAGTAGCTTCTTAATGAAGCCTATAGCAAAAAAAAAAAAATAGCAAATATCTCCCCAGTTAAATAATATGTTCTTTAATAGGGGATAGTTGTGTAAGAGAAAAAAATCATGAGAATGATGAAAACTAAGTAGGAGATTCTATACAATAATCTTTAAAATTGCATTCATTCTTTGGAAATAAAATCCAATGAAAATTCTGATGTGAAATCAAAGTTTAATTGACAAAAGTGTGTTGTTAATTTGATTTTTCTTTTAAATTTTATGTTTTCACTAAACAGAAATTTATTTTCTTTCCCTCTCACTTCCATTACAATTTTGCTTTATTGAAAAAAATTTAATGGTGATCCTGGAATCTTCACTTAAAAACTGTGGTCATTTGTTCTAATCTGACCTTGACTAAACAACTAATGAATGCCTATGGGTCTTTTACGGAATGACCTAAGCAGGAAAAGTCCTTCCCTAAAAGGTCAGCTTTCCTGGTTTAATGTGACCTACCAAGCTTGGGCTCTGTTGCTTTAAAATTCAAGGATTCAGAATAGTCATCATATCACAATGAAGTATATTTTAGCAAAGAGTAAGGACAGTGCTTTCACAAAACTATAATTTTTAGTTTCTAATAACTCTTTCAGTTTGGGAAGTGCTTGTTCCAAACAAGAATCTTTGTCATTCTCTACCTGGTCCCTTTATTATTTACACCCACACAGGTCTAATGTCAAGGAACAGCCATTCCAAAAGTTATATAAGTAGGTAGGTGGGTAAGGCAAGCAGAAAAGTGGCAGCAAATCACTGAGAGGTAGTGCCATTTAGGAATTGATGTGGTTTGTCAGAACTCCTATGTGCAAGTGAACACTGCTTCCTCTTTTCTTTCTCATCCTTCCAAAAAAAGAAATCCCTGAATCTAGTTTTATGGCTTTCGAAATACTAAGATAGACACTGTTTATTGAAAGACAACATTTATAATATCTATTCATTAATTACTGATTGCAATTTCTTTTCTTATTTATTCATATTTTATTGGATGTATGCATCTAATTATTCATTAAAAACAGTAAAATTTGATTAGGGTTTTTGGCTGGAGGACATATAAGACTATGTACTTTAACATAACAGCTATCATTGAGTGCATTCATATTTTCAAATTACAAATGATATCATTCCTGTGTGTACCATGTGTATATGTATACATGTACACATACAAATACATATATTCATAGACACCCACATCTGTCATGCTTTGCAAAAAAAAGTTTGCCCTGAATTTGTATCTATACTTTTAGTGCAAATATTGAGGATGATTTAACAATTTCTGGAATTTAATAAAATATTTGATTCATGATATGGTCATAGATTCTCCCATCTTCATTGTCATTTATGCAATGTTCTTTCTGCTTCAAGGCATACATGGCTTTGGCATTGAAAAGGTTCTGAAAGCAAGATCCCAGGTTTGTTCTAAAGAGAACATTTGAACTCTCAGCACTTTAGATTTGGACTAAGACAAAACAAAACCCCAACTAAAAAAGTCCTGAGTTTTTCTTTTATATCATGAATTTCATGAATATCACTTTTGTAAATGGAGCTTGACTTCATCATTGCATGGAAGGATTTATAGCATTTTAGAATTAGAGAGCTTGGAGATCATGCAATCTATCGCTTTCATTTTAACTGGGGAGATGAGAGAAATCAGAGAGAAGGAAGAGTTTATTTGATGTTATGTAATTTATTAGGGGCAGACAATAAATAACCTTACTTTCTTGGTTCCAAGTACTGTACTATTTCTACTCTGTAATGCTGCTTCCATCAAACCACAGAAGACAATGAGCTGAAACTAATATCTAGCCGTAAGAATATAGAGCAGCATTAAATGTTTGAGATCCATTTGTTTGATGTTGTAATTACATATGGCAGCACCATGCTTCAGTCATCCTATAATCTTCATTCCCAGATCTTCAGGATGTTCGGATGCAGTGATTATAAACTGGGGCTCTTACATGGAAACCATTCCCACCATGGAGAACTGAATTGGAGGAAAGGCTAATGTTTAATTTTGCATGGAAAATCTTTCTTTTCCTCCTTTGCTTCATCATTGATAGTTGCCTAGTGCAGTAATTAGGGTAAGGGTATAAAAAGTATGTTCTTGACTCTTTTTTTTAGGATGCAAATTTGCTTTCAACTTTAATAAATGGTAAAATTATATGTATACCAAAGAATTGTTTTAAAATAAATTTCTTTATGATTTATTATCAATAAATATTTGATCTGTATACCTATTTTACAAATCTCTGTACCCAGGGTTGTGTAAAAATTTCTCCAGAGAAAAGGGGTCCCAAGTGGAAAAAGTTTAAGTCCTGCTCTATGGGAACTGAGCTAAGGTATGGTAAACCTACTCCCTTTGCCACCCCAAAGACTGAGGCAATGAGTGGGAATTATGTCTCCCATAGGTTGGGAGAGTATGATAGAATATTTGCAACTACACCTTCTGAAGTAAATATTCCTTTGTATAAGTTCAATTGTGTTACATATACAATAGCCTATTGATATTTCAATATTATTATATTAAATCTGCAAATTCCTTTGCAAAGTGTTGGCGTTTTTTTATATTTGCTAACCCTAACTGTGAGCAGGGGATATCAGATCTTCCCTGATTGTTCTCAAAATCATTTTGAAGTCATCTTGACATAGACTCCTGTACATCTTGGTAAATTTATGCTCAGATATGCTATATTTTTTCTTGTTGTAATGGATATTTCTTTTCATATCACTTTCCCTTAATTGTTATTGATAGTGTATAGAAATGCAGAAGGTTTTATGTGTTTATCTTATATCCCACTTCTTTGTTTAAGTCATTTATTGTCATCATTAATATTTTTTAGTTGTCATGGGTTAGTCATTGCTTACTTTTTCATTTCTTTTCTTTCTCATTCTTTATTGTTTTTTACTAAAATTTCTAAATCCATGTCTAATAGTATTGGGAAACATGCACCTCTTTGCTTTATACTTGTCTTTAATGGAAATACTTTTAGTGTTTCTCAGTTATATATTAGTTTGTGTCTTCATATAAATACATTTTGTTATATCAAAGATATAGTGATAGATCCTTCTAGGCCCATTTTTAAAAATATTTTTCTGTGTTTAGTAACTTAATGTTAGTCTTTATTTTTTTCTCATGATTATTATAATTAATTATATTAATTGCTTGGAGCCTTCTCTGATTAATTTACCAATTTGTCTTCTCCTTCCCTCTCAAAAAACTTGTATTGGCAACTCTTATATATATATAGTTGCATTTATTAACTATATGTTGTTTGTATTTTTTTAAACAAATGCTTTATTAACTTCTGTTTTACATCATACATTTCTGCCAGATTTTGAGTTACAATCATTTTCTCCCCATTATTCTCCTACCCAACCTCCCAGAATAGCAGTCCCACAAAATATCACTTCCTCCAATCAGCTCTCTCCCATACCTTCTCCCATACACCCATTGACTTTTCCATTAGAGGAAGGTGAATCTTTGTGTCCCAATGCCTGCGCATCTTATCGCCCTATTACAAGTAAAAGAGTATTAATAATAATATTTATATATATTTGAAACATTTAATGTTAAGACCTCGAATTTCAGATCCATTTCCTTCCTCCTTTGTCACCCATTCCCTCTGGGAAGATAAGTAATTCAGAATATGTTGTACATGTCTAACTATGCAAAACATTATCATAGTAGATATATTGTGCAAGGCTGCTGATAATACCCTCCCACTCATCCCACCCCCCACCTGGTCCATTCCCTACATGATCCTGTCCCTCTTCTATAGTGGGTACTTCCAACCTACCCTCCCCCAAAGGATGCCCTCCCATCCATCATCCCTCCTCTCATCCCCCTTCCCCCTATCCTGCCGCAGGTTGAGATATCCCAATTAGTATGTATGTCATTCTCTCCTGAACCAAATTCAATGTGAATGTGGTTTTGCCTTTTTAGCCTTCCTAGTCTCCCCCTCCCTTGCAACCACTTCCCCTTGCTTCTTCTACATGAGATAGTTTACCCTACCCTGTCTCTCCCCATCTCCTCTTGCCACTTTCCTCTCTCGCCTCATACTTTCATCCCTTGAGTATTCTCCCTTCCCAACAAATTCAACCTATGCCCTCTATCCATATATAACTGTAACCATATACACACACATTCACATATGTATTCATATGACCACACACCCTTCTTCCATTATTTTCATAGTGAGAAAGATATCATCAGACACCGTTATTGCTTTTCCATATAGGAAAGTAAATAGTTCAACTTTGATAAGTTCCTTTTTATTTCTTTTCCCTGATTACCTTCTCAGGCATCTCTTGCTTTTTGTGTCTGGATGTCAAATTTTCTATTCAATTCTGTTTTTTTCCTCAAGAATGCTTGAAAGTCCTCTATTCCACTGAATGAGCATATTTACCCCTGAAACAAAATACTCAGTTTTGCTGGGTAGGTGACCCTTGGGGTCATTCCCAGTTCTTTGGCCCTCTGGAATATCATATCCCATGCCCTCTGATCCCTCAGTGTAGAAGCTGCCAGGTCCTGGGCTATTCTGATTGTGTTTCCACAATATTGAAATTGTTTCTTCCTGGCTGCTTGGAGTATTTTCTCCTTGATCTGGGGATTCTGGAACCTGGCTATAATATTCCTGGGAGTTTTCTTTTTGGGATCTTTTTCAGGAGGTGATCTGTGGATTCTTTCAACCTCTATTTTGCCCTCTGGATCTAAAACATCAGGGCAGTTTTCCTTGAGAATTTCTTGAAGGGTGATTTCTTGGTTCTTTCTTTGATCATGGCTTTCAGGTAGTCCAATAATTTTTAAATTGTCTCTCCTGGATCTATTTTCCAGGTGAGTGGTTTTTCCCATGAGATATTTCACATTGCCTTCTAATCTTTCATTTGTTTGGATCTGCTTAACAGCATCTTGATTTCTCACAAAGTCATTAGCTTCCATTTGCTCCGGTCTAACTCTGAAGGAATGAATCTCCTCAGTGAACTTTTGAGATTCTTTTTCCATCTGGCAAATTCTACTTTTTAAGGCATTCTTCTCCTCATTGCCCTTTTGGGCCTCCTTTGCCATTTGAGTTAGTCTATCTTTTAAGGTCTTGTTTTCCTCAGTCAGGCTGTTGACCCTCATTTCATACTTTTCCTGCATCCTTCTCATTTCCCTTTCCAATTTTTCCTCCACTTCTCTTATTTGATTTTTAAAGTCCTTCTTAAGGTCCTCTATGGCCTGCAACCCGCTCATGGTTTCCCCTGGGGCTTTTGGAGCAGGACTTCTGACCTCACAGTCCTTTTCCAGCCCTAAGCCCCCAAAATAGGAGTCTAGGGTTGTATTTTTCTGTTTCCTTTGCCTTGGCATGTTGCCACTTAATTACTTGACTTTTGGGCTTGTTGCCACACTATGGCTTTAAGGCCAGATAGAGGAATTTTCATCCCAAATGTGTGGGGGGCAACTTGTGTTTCTGGCAAGCTGTACACCCACCCACGACTTCCACCCTAGATTACAATCCAGATCCAGGGAGGTTAAAGCAAGAGCTATTACCCCCCAAGACTGATCGCTGGATCTCCCTACAATTTGCAGGCCGGGAGCTGGAGCTGCCTCTGAAAACTACAAAATGGCATGTCTCCTCAGTGGCTTCTAGCTCCCATGGGAGGGAGCCAACCCATTCCCCAAATACAGGTCCCAAAATCCATAGGACACTAACCTCTTACTTTGTCCTAGGCATGTCTATGTTGATAATTCTGGAGTCGCCACAGCTCCTGGTGTTCTGGGGTTCCTCCAGCCAGCTGATGGCCCTGCCGCCCTGGGGCTAAAACCTTGGCTTACGCGGACCTGGGCTTGGCTCGGTTCCCTGCGATCTGCACGCTGCAGGCTCCCAGACTGCTGCGTTGGTCCTTCCTGCAGGGCTGCTGGGCTGTCCTCAGCGGGAGGTTAGCTTCTCTGTGTCTTTCTGTGGGTGCTGGGACTCCAGAAGTTGTTCAGAGTCCCCTTTTACATAGTTTGGGGGGAATCTGGGGGCAGATTGGCTTGGGCGAGCTGTTTCTACTCTGTTCTTGACTCTTAAACCCATAATAGGCCACCTATATCAACCCTTTGTTTTATAGGTAAGGAAATCGAGACTGAGACAGGATAAATGACTTGTCAGGGTCATCCTTCTAAAAACTATATGCTGCAGGATTTCTAGATTCATCTAGTAATTGCTGCTTCCAAATTCAGTGTTCTATTAATTAAACTATGCTAAATAGAATCTTACATGCATTAACTTTTTCATTTCATAAATTTTGAATTCCTACTTTTGAGACATGATTTGGGGAAACTAATGTTTAGAATTTCTTCCTTCATAATCTATCATGGAGTAGTAGGAATGTCTTTAAAAGAATGGGAATTTCTAGGGAAAGCTCACTTTCCCCAGCATCATCCATGAAGACTTTCAGTTTTTTTCCCTGACCCTCTGGATTGTTCAATTAATCTGGAACAATGCTGAGAAGATAAAATAAATAGATTCTGTGGAGAGATTCAGAGAACTCCAGGAAAAGGCTTGTCTTTTGCCTTAAAAAAGATTAAAGTTCATTTTTGTTTCTAGGATTTCATTTGTTTGTTTTAGGACACATATTAGACATAATCGGCTCCTTGAGACCACTGCCAGATATTAGTATCCAATAAATATGGCTACAGCACAAGCATTAATATTTACAAGGCTATCTCTCCATGGGGCTTGCTTCCCAGGATAATGACTGAGGCTATTGGACTGGAAGTACTGCTAATTTCAAAGGCCCTTGGATACAGAGTCCTGGACTATCTCCCTCGGGATATGCAATGAGATGGTAGTAGAGGTGATGGTGGTAGTTTGACTTGCTTACCACATTGTACTTCCTATCTCAACTTCAAGTTGCCCTGTCACTTCAGTTGGATTGGCTTGTATCCTCTGCTGGTGGAAGCTGTCTGGCACTTGATGAGGACGACTGTCTTGTATGAAGAAAACAAAGAAGTGGGATGTAGTGGGCAGAACCAGGAAAATAGTATGTACAATAATCATGATATCATAAAGAAAAATAACTTTGAAAAACAAGAACTTTGATCAACATAATAACTAACTATGGATACAGAAGAATACAGACAGAGGATACTATATCTACCCATCCTCACCCAACAGAAATATGATTAACGGGTTACAGAATGATAGCTATTGTGGGTAGGAAGGGGCATATGGTCAACATTGGGATTTATTTTACCTGACTATGGAGATTTATTACATTTATTTTTAGTAGTGGAACATGGAAAGTGTAGAAAAGGGATTTTTTTCTAATTTGAAAAAAAATAAAATTGTAAAGCAAAGTATTGGGATTCAAGCCACTCCCTGATTTGGTACATTAGTGAAGGAAATATTGACCAAGAAATACACGCAAAAAAAAGTTCAGTTGTAAAAGGCATAAACATTTGTGTTATATGTTTCAAATTTTATTTATATGCATCCTGGAAGTTCAAATACTAGCGGAAGCATAATTAATTTTAACTATTTTTTTCATGCATTTATTTCTTCCTGGAAGAATGTCATTGACTTTTGTAATGTGTGTGCTCAAAAGTTTCTGTATACTGAAACATCTGCTTGATTCAATTCAAAACCTCCTCAACCATCCTGATCTTTATTCTATATGAAATTAGAATAGAAATAGAAATTAGAAATTAAGGAACTTCTTTAACCTGTCCCACTTGTCTACATAATTAATGATTGTTTCATAGATATATTCCCTGGATATGTTGGAAAGCACTTCGTGTTTGAAACTTTATTTAATTTTTAATTTGTGGAATAAAACAAGCATTTCCATGAAAAAGTACCAAAATAAAAGTTGATTATACATGAAAGTGCAAATCTACTATGCAAAACTTGCTATTCCTTTCAAATATACAACAAAATTATCATGTAAATTTATTTTATTTCTCCTTCCCCACCCTGACAGCCCATCATTTACAAATAACCAAAGTACCCATATCTAGGGCCACTTCATTCATTCATATTCCTATATGGAAAAGGACTGCAGTATACAGATATGTGACTGAGAAATAGTATAGGGTGGATTGATTCCAATACAGGAATTTTCAAGAAAAACCTTCAGTATGACTGACTTTGAAAGACTGGCCTCATCTCAGCAATACAAGATTATAAGACAACTCCAAAACACTCATGATGGAAAAGGCTGCCCACATCCAGAGAAAGAATTATTAAGTCTGAATGCAGATTAAAGCAGACTACTTGTCCTCTCTGCTTTTGTTTTTATTTGTTTTGTTTCTTCTTCCTCATTATTCTATTGCTTTATAATTCTTTTTTACAACTTGACTAATGTTTAATGTGAAAGTATGTGCAGAAACTATAGCATATTGCATACCGCTGGGGTGGAGGAGGAAAATTAGAACTTAAAAACTTGTGAAACTGAAGTTGTAAGTAAATTTTTTAAAAAGAAAAAAATATATTCAGCTTTTTTTTTCTGTCTGTGCTCATGGCTATACCACATATGCATAAAACGCATATATCAACTAGCTACCATATGTACCCAAATATTTTTAAGAGGCATTAATGGTTTCTAACCACCTATGCAAATGCTTGAACAAAAGGAGATACAATTGGAGATAGGAGATACAATTTTCTTATATACACAAGTGAAATTTTTTTGTTAATTTAATTGAAAAATGTTCACTAAATTTCATCCTGCTCCTATTATTTACTTATTATAAACAAATGGAAAAGGTATTGCATAGTAGATATGACAGTAAGCCTGAGAAACAATGTTGACCTGGGTTCAAGCCCAGCTATGTCACCCTCAAATAGTCTCTTAAGTTCTTTGAGACTAAAATTTGTACAATGTTTTCCAAATGATCTCACTAGACCAAACAATAATAGGTCTGGGTAAGTAAACAAATATGTCATTAGAAAAGATGAATAAAATGTTTGCCATTTCTCATGTTCTTTTAATATTCTAGTTGCTTGGGATCAATTAAGAAACCATTGCTTAAATATCTATTCTTTAGTAATACAAATAAATATATAGAAATTTTAATTCAGCATTATAGTAACTAGTAATGAGCTACTTCCTGATTTCTTTCTTTGATCTTGCTCTTTTTTAAGTAATTATTTTATAATTACTAGTCATTTCCAGTAATGAAATGTTTTAGTGATTAAGAAAGTACTTTATAATGTATTGACTAAGTAATAGTTTTTTCTTTAAGAAACAATTAGCTGTAATTTGAGAGTAACAACTAAACTCAGGACATTTCTAATCTACCATAATTGTGAGCAAAACAAATCTCATGGATCATGAATTTTTTTTAACCTAGAATAAAGGAATATTGATAAAAACACAAGGAAATGTAGGCATTTACAACTGTATTACATACACATTCACTAAACCTTTGTCCATGTTTCAACTAAAGTCCATGTTACAGTGTATGCCAACATTACTTGAACAAATTTACCTAATATTCTGGAGAAAGAAAATGCTTCCTAACTAAAAAGGTATTACATTTTTGAAATCCTATAATTTGTTGACTTTCATAATTATAGTTTAGGTGTTTTATGACCTTGGATTTCATTTTACATATCTGGACTTCATTTTACTCATCTGTAAATTTTACAGTTTAGATTAGAAGGCTCTCCACCTATAATCCTATTATATATGTGCAAAATGAAGGAGTATTCACACTAATAAAAATCCTTATTAAATAGAAGTATAATTAATACAATACTCATTGGACAGTAGGTTACACAGAAACTATCTCATATTGGACCTAGCTAAAGTCATATCAATACTTCCAGTTTTGGGAGATTGTACTCCAACTTCATTTTTCAACAAACTTCAGTGCCAAAGGCCTGTTTGGAACAAGATTGGCTTCCTTGATTCTTCCTTATTTTGCCAAGTTATCAATCTACAAGCATTCCTTAAGCACCAACTGTATATAGTAGCATGCAATCCTACTGAAGGGATATTGTTTCTTTATATCCCATTACTGTGTACTTAGACACATATTTCTTTAATTGACTTGAAGTACAATCACAGATTTTTTTGGTTAAAATGGAAGATTCAAAAACATATTTTTCAAAATATCAGTGGATTTTCACTTATGTTCTTCTAGAATGTAGGAAGAATCAAAGGCTTATGATGATAGTTAAACCAATGAAAGCTGTCATTGTAAACTCCCTATGGTAAAGAATTGTAGCCCTAATCTTTGCTTTGCCGTACCTACTCAGATTTATTCTGGCTTAGATATTCAACAAATATTTTTATTTCACCAAGAAAGAAAAAATATTCAATGCAAAATTAAGATTCCATGTTTAATTATCTATAGAACCGTGCATTATATTATTTTCAGAACAAACCTTAACTATGGGTTCGGTTGGGATTTTGCCTGGCATTTGAAAAGAAGCATCACTTTTGTTCTGTTAAGTCAGTCATTCTATAAGGATTTATCACATAGTTACTATATGTCAAACACCATGTATAGTGTTGGGAATTTTAGCACAAGCTAAAAGAAGGACAGAACTTATCCTCAATTTAATGGTGGAAGACAACACAGAAAGGAAGCTAAAAAGGGAGATATATATAAAGGCACCTTTCACATGGTCATGGTAGAGAAAGCCTGTAGTGCAATGGCTGGCCTGGACCCTCTACTTCAAAGAAGATTCTAAGAGGAGTCTTCTAATCTGAAGGAGAAGCAGTGTGGAAGTGGTTATTCCATGCTGTGAATTCTAGGCCTGAAGTGAAATTCTAAGATAAAGAGATTTCTAGGACATAATGAGAAATTCCAAAGAGTACCCTGAAGAGGAATACATTTAATAAGAAAAAGCCTCATTTGATAACAAAAAATAAGAGACATTAGTGAATTGTGAGGTAAGAACCATCTTTCTTTGATCTGAAGCCAAAAAACAAAATGTGTTCATGAGAGCAATTCAAAAGGGAACAATGATTGAAAGCACAGGCAGGATAAAAATACCAAAATAATAAAGCCACAAACTTCAAATTCTATTTTTAAAACAAACTGAAAAAGGAAGAAAATCAGATGATGAAAAAGCTCGGTTATATCAGCATGATTGTTACTGAGAAATGTCTGAAGCCTCTACCTAGAAATGTCTAAAGCCTCTACCTAGAGTGTTCTTTTTATAGAATATGGTCTATATCAGTTTCTGTCTTACATTAATAAAACCCCATATCAAAACTTCAATATGTCCCACTATTCTAGGGATCAGAAGTTCTGATTTTCCCTTCCCTAGGATTATAAGTACAATTTCAAATCTTCTTCACATTGCTGCATCGCTCATTCAAATACTGTCATTTGTTGGTCTATTCATTTCCATTATCTCTAACCTTAAGCCTATCTCTGAAATGGTATACTCCATAGTATCGATGAATCTGTAATTAAATATTAATGTAGCACTTGATTTTTCTTCTTTCACAGTGAAACATAATTTGTGAAATATTTAAGCATGCAGGATGCTGATTTGGATACTTTAGAACAAAGTGTAAGAGTATAACACTTTACCAGAAAAGATTTATAATAAGTCAATCAATGAATACTTTTCAAGCACTTAATATATCCCAGCATCTCTGATAGGCATTGGGAATTCAAATACAAAGAAAAAAACAGTGTCTTCTTACACAGACCTTTTATTACAATCTAGTACTAAACTTGAAATGGATGACAAACTTTCCACTTTCATTTCAAGTAGTGTGAATGGAATTAGTGCTGTATTTATAGTCAAAAACACATGGGGTTAAAAGTCACCCACCATTCCTTCATTATTCCTTATCACATAATAATATTAGTACACTCTCTTGCTATATGAAGATTAAAATAGTTTCTGAAACTGAATCTCAATTTTCTTATCTGTAGATTGGGAATAAATCATACTTTAGTATCCTATTCACAAAGGTGCTATGAGATTAACTGAGATAATTTATTTCATAAATGTTAACATGCTATTTAAATGTCCAGTGGTGGTAGTGATTTTGATTTTACCCATAGCAGTTTATTTTCAGACTACAGCTCTTTGGAATGGGATCTACATTAAACACATATGAGTTTTAAATTAATCTCTTCACACTTTTAGTGGATTTTCCTCCCACATACTTCAAAGATCTATGATTCTATCTATGTGAGTACCACACTCCAAAGACATACATAAATATCACAGTGGTTAACTAAAAACAAAATTATTTGCTAGCAAATCTTCTGGTGATCAGTTTTCCAATGGAAAACTTAAGATGTTGAAAAAAGATCGACTCTTACTTCCTTCACATTTAAAAAATTCATGTTAGATGGTGTCATAGAAGCAGGAAAACTCCTTCCACTCCCCCCATAATCACCTCAAATACCTATAAAAATGACTCCAAACAAACTTTAGGGCTACAGAATCCATAAAGTGATGGAGAGAAACAAATCTCCCACTGAAGACAGCCCCGCAGACCAGCAGGAAGGGTCCATCCCAGCACAATGGGAGCCAAGCCCAGCTCTTTGAGTTCCTGGTTTTAGCCCCAGGGCAGCTGGACATGGAGGGACTCCAGGAGAGTAGATCAACAGAAACTGGCAGTTTCCAGAATTATCAACCCATAAATGCCAAAGACAAAGTGAGAGGTCAGTGGACTTTGGGTTCAGGGACTCCAGCATTGCAGTCTCGCCTCTGCTCCAGGGGATGAGAAGCTGAGGTGCTGTGGCCATGTAGTTGCTACCACATGGCTGCTTCAGAACTCCTGGTCTGCAGATTGTAGGGGAACTAAGCAACCAGTCTGAGGGTTAATCACTCTTGCTTTAACCTGTTTGGATCTGGATTGCTGTCATGGGTGGAGATCCTGGGGTATGTGACCAGTTAGCCAGAGCATGTGGAGGCTTCAGAGAGGGTACCCAACTAATAGCTCCAGCATCTGAGAAAACTCCAGTGATTTGTAACAAAACTCTCCTCTCTGAAAGCAGAGTTCCACTGTGGCAAAAAAAAAGCTCAAGAGTTAAGTGGTTGAGTGGCAGCATGAATAAATGGGAGACGAAAAGCAAACAGAGGAATCTGACTTTAGACTCCTATCTTCCCAGTAAGGGTGGGTGATGAGGGAGGAAGGGAATGAATCTGGAATTCAAAGTTTTAAAATCAAATGTTTATATATATACATATATATATATATATGTTATTTTGTATATATATGTATATATTGTATATATATACATATATATATATATATATATATATGTTATTTTTACATGCAACTGGAAAATAAGATATACAGGCTCTGTGGCAGAGTGATCCACCATGATCTATTGGAAAGTTGGAGGGGGGATAGGGGAGGATATAGGAGAGAGCAGATTGGGGAAGGGTGTGTAGAGTGGGATTGCTGTTTTGGGATTGTGGGTAGGGGAAAGATGGGGGAAAAAGTTGTAAGTCAAAAATCTTTTGGCAATGAATGATGTAAACTAAAAATAAAAAAAAATAAGTTAATTGACAAAAAGAAAAAAAAATATCTTGAACTCTTAATATAAGTTATCTATAGCAAGTATCCTAGGTAATGGGTATATATTATATAGATGCATTTCCAATAATACTGGGTGTGAAACAAGAAAGTCAACTATCACCCCTCTTATTCAATTTGGTACTAGAAATGTTAGCTGCAGCAATAAGAGAAGAAAAAGAAATTGAATGAATTAGAATAGGTAAAGAAGAGACCAAGCTATCATTCTTTACAGATTAAAAATTACTTAATTAAAAATTACTGATATACTTAGAGAATCCTAGAATATCAAGTAAAAACCTGCTTGAAATAATAAATCACTTTAGCAAAGTTGCAGGACATAAAATAAATCCACATAAACCCTTGGGATTCCAATATATTTCTAATGAAACCCCACAGCAAGAAAGAGAAAGAGAAATCCCATGTAAAGTTACTTGTAGACATTACAAAATATTTTGCAGTCTACCCCCCCAAAAATGAATGAATTATATGAATACAATTACAAGACACTTTTCATGCAAATAAAGTCAGTTCTAAATCATTGGAAGAACATCAGTTGCTCATGACTAGGTTGGAGCTAATATAATAAAAATGACAATTTTACCTAAATTAATTTACCTATTTAGTGCCATAACAATTGAACTACCAAAAATTATCTTATAGAGCTAGAAAAATAGTAACAAAAATCATTTCAAAGAAAAAAAGGTACAGAATATCAAAGGAATTAATGAAAAGACATGCTAAGGAAGGTGGTCTAGCCATACCAGATTATAAACTATATTAAAGAGCAGCAGTCATAAAAACTATTTGGCACTGGTTGAGGAACAGAGTGGTAGATCAGTAGAAGAGAATAGGTACTCAAGACACAATAGTCAATACCTACAGTAATTAATAAATTCAAAGACTGCAGTTTCTGGGAAAAGAACTTACTATTTGACAAAACTGCTGGGAAAACAGGCAAAAATTAGGTGTAGACCAATATCTTACACCATATACAAAAATAAAATCTAAATGGGTTCCTGGTTTAGATATAAAGGCTGATACTGTAAGCAATCCAGGAGAACAAGGAATAATTAACCTATCAGATTTATGAAAAAGGGAAAAATTTATGACCATCAATAAACAAAGAGCATTACAAAATTCTAAAGTGGATAATTTTGATTACATTAATTTGAAAAGTTTTTGTACAGTCAATGTAACCAAGATTGGGAGGGAAGCAGAAAATTGGGAAAGAATTTTTATAACCAATGTCTCCGATAAGTGACTAACTTCTAAAACATAAAGAGAATGGCATCAAATTAATAAGAATACATCCCCAATTGATAAATGCTCGAGGCATATGAACAGGCAGTTTTCAGAAGAAGAAATGAGAGATATTTATAAGCATATGAAAAATTATATAAATCAGTATTGATCAGAGAAATGAAAATCAAAACAACTCTTAGGTACCACACCTCACTGGTCAGATTGGCTAATATGCCAAAACAGGAAAATGAGAAATGCTAGAGAAGATGTGGGAAAATTGGAACACTAATATAGTGTGATGGAGTTGTGACCTGATACCACCATTCTGGAGAGCAATTTGGAACTCTGCCGAAAGGGCTATAAAATATGCATTTCCTTGGACCCGTTAATACCATATCTAGGGCTATATCTAAAAGAGATCATACAAGTGGGACAATGATTCATATGTGCAAAAATATTTATAGCGGCTCTTTTTGTGGTAAAGAAGCAGAAATCAAGGGATGTCCATCAATGGGGGAATGGCTAAACAAGTTGTGGTATATGAAGGTAATGGAATACTATTGCACTATAAGAAATGAGGAACAGAGGGGCTTCATAATAACCTTGAGAGACCTATATAAACTGATGCTGAGTGAGGGGAGAACAACCAGGAGAATACTGTACACAATTACAGACCTCAAATATGTGATGATTGACTTTGATAGACTTGGTTCCCCTCAGCAATGCAAGGTTATAAGGAAACTCCAAAGGACTCATTGTGGAAAAGGTTATCTACTCCCAGAGAAAGAATTATGGAGTCTGACTGAAGATTGACGCAAACTACTTTCTCTCTCTCTCTTTTTTGTTTGTTTCTTCTTTCTTATTATTCATTTCGTTGGTTATAATTTTTCTTCACAACTTGACTAATGTTTAATGTGAAAATATATGTAGAACCTATATCAGATTGCATGTTGCTATGGAATAGGGAGGGGGGAAGAGGGGAAGAAAATTTGGAACTCAAAAACTTCTGGAACTGAATTTTTAAACTAATAGTAAATACATTTTTAAAATGTATAAGCTATTTATTTGTCTCTACTCTTTTACTCCTATAAATGGACAGGTGCTTTTCTTGGACTAATCTCTTAGTTTCTTCACATATTCACTGCATTTCTAATATCATTTTTTCAGTTCAGTATAGTCAACAAAGTTTGAGTTCCAACAGAATCAGTTCCCAAATCTGTAATACTCCATAGTTTTGTGTTTCCTGTGGCATGAATTCTTTTATGATAAATAAAGGTTGAATTTTCATCAAAGATATTCCCACATTCATTACATTTGTAGGATTTCTTTTCAATGTGGTTTATCAAATGTTGAATAAGTCTTGATCTAAAACTAACTGTCTTTCCATACCCATTATGAATACAGGGTCTCTCTCCCTCAGTCTCCCATTTACTCTTTCTTTCCCTCCCTCCCTCTTTCTTACATTTGTTGATGCCATAAACCTGAATAAGGCATGAGCATGAATATAGACTTTTCCAAATATATCACATAATAGAGGTACACTTATGAGAGTTTCCTACAACAAATAGGATTCACATTTCTCTCATATGTGTTCTTCTATGTATCATGTTCACATGGCATTATAAAAATTCTATCATAATTCAAATGATTATAAATGAAGAAAAATATCTCACTGTAAAGTTTGCATGAATTGTTTCCTCTTAAAATAAATGTAACAAATTATCATTTAAAAAATTGAATTAGTTTTTTTTAATGTTTTTTACATTTGGAGTTTGGGATACTTATAAATGGTATGGTACAAGTTAAATGAAGCTTGATAAAAAGTATTGATAGTAGCAGTGGATATTATTTTCTTAATAGAATAGAGATTATAATTAACACAATCATGCTAGAAAAATTGTCAAGATTCAGGATATTTCATTTTTTAAAATTTTCAATAGGTTTTACAAGGTAGCAGTGGTCACACATATTAATGATCTTGTTGCTTCCATTTCCTGCCCACCTACTACAACCCCAAGATAGCATTGGTGTATTAAGGCAAGTTTGTGACTTGTAAAAATTTTAAGTTAATTCAACATAGCTCTAGAATGCAATTAAAAAAGAATAATATTATTATGATTTAAGTGGTCTGTCTCCTGGATTGATGGTACTAGAATTTCAAACATTTTCAGTAATGAGCTCTGAAGCCATTAAATGACAAAAAATATGATTAGTGAATTAAGAAGCATTTATCATCTTTCTTCAAACTGTTGCAAAAATATATTCTCCATAAATTACCTCATGACACAATCCAAAAAGCATAGATTAATGTGAGAATAGATAAAGAAAGGATGCCAATAAGACAGTATAGTCCCATTACTATGTATTCTAAGGAAGGATCTCTGAGAGGATAAGATTCTATTGCTCTCATATCATGAATATGATCCGGGAGAATCTTTAATTATTGGTGTAGTACATATACACATGTGGATACAAGTGCATCTCAACAAATTTGATTTCTATATGGTTTATAACAAATAAGCTGTGTCTGGGCTTTCTTGTTGTTTTTGTTTGTTTGTTTGTCTTGTTTTGTGTAAAAAACAGTTCTTCCTACCTCACTCAGGATAGCATTTCAGTGACCACTTATGGTTTAACCCCACTGCTGATTAGGACATGAATTTTGATGTAGGCTACTTTACTTAAAATAACTGTTACAAAGATATGAGCAATGATTCTGAGCTGTTCTCCAAGTTTCTGCAATGCACTTCCAGGTTCCAAATATTTCATCTATTTCCCATAACTACATCCAACAAAATGTGCAAAATGTGTTGATTTATATGCCAACAAAGAAAACAGACAAGCAAAAAAACCCTAGAAGATTAATGTTTTGCACAGGATAGCACAAAATAATGACACCACCAAAAGGTGCAAATCTTTGGCGTTTCTTTTTAGAATTTGCATATAGAAAAAACATCATTGGAAATATGACTCATTCTGTTAAAGCAATTTGTTTCCTGGCAACTCATCTGGTTAATCTTCCAGTAAGAGAAAGAGATTGAAAAGTATGTCACATTGTTTTCCACAAAATGACATCAAATTTGGATTAATCAAAAATAGTGTTTTGGATGGATTATTCCACAAATAACTTAGCAGTATGTGATGGTTATGAGGTTGAATAGTTTGTGAGTAACTAAGAAAAATGCACTTTGCAAAGAATTTCAGAAATTGAAAATGTTTTGTAGGTGGCCTGTGTAGGTTGAGGAGATTGATGCTGCTTCTAGAAATCGTATCCTTTCATTTCCAAGCAATCATACTTCAAGCCTTAACTATTTGGGATGGATTCCGAGAGGATTGTTGATTCACATAAACAAACTGAGTGATAAAGTCTCTAATGATTTATATTAAATGAACATCAGCTCAAACAAACTTAAACTAGTGCTTCTTTTTTAAAGCTCCATTAAAGATGAAGAAACAGTGAAATTGAGTATGAATTTGCATATGACACAAAGCTGAACATAATAGCTAGCACCCTGGGAAAAAAATAAGTTAAAAATAAGAGAATAAGTTATTGCAATAAATCTAAAAAATAAGCTTAATACGGAAAAATACTATAGCTGGCTCTGAAATAACTTCATAATAACTGAAAATGAATAAAGATTTTTAAAAGATCTGCAATATTCATGAAATTAAACAGTGTTGTTTTCAAATGAATTTATGATATTATAAATTTGAATATTCCCTCCTATTAAACAGATAAAAGATCTTTCATGCCTGTTTGCTTTATGTGAATCTTGTCCATTTCCTCCAAAAATTTTCACATAGGAATATCCACCCAATATGCTGGGGTCATTCCAGGCTTTACATTGACATTATGGCAATATAAGCAAAATATTCAGCCAATTGATTGCTTATTATTTGCTTTTATCTAATTACTAACATACATCTTTAACTGAGAATTTCTCTGAAAGAATCCTCTCTACAATCCTTCTGAAGTGTGCTCTATGATAATTCAGTCTAATTGTAGTGACTTTACTAAATGTTTCTTTGATGGCATTGCTTAGTTAAGTATCTTACTAAACTTTATTTGAATTTCATTTATCCTGTTTTAAAATAAAAAGTTTCCAGAGAAGGGTAAACAATATAGTAAGGGATCTCATGTTCATATTAAATGAAGATTGGTTGAAGGAGCTGAGTATGGGTCAACCCTTGAAAAGAGAACATGCAGAGGTCAAGTGATATTGGTGTATATATTGTAGAAAGGCTATCATTTGAAAAAAGAAAAAAATATTTCTTCTGTTTGGATACAGAAATCAAAACTTGGAGCAACATATAATAATTATAAATAGGTAAATTTAGAATTAATGTTAAGAATGAAATTTTCCTAGCAATTAAATCCACACATTAATGGAATGAGTAGTTTCTGAAAGACAAAAGGTTTCCACTCTCCACTATCACCCCTCTTATTCAATCTGGTACTAGAAACACTAGAAGTAGCAATTAGAGAAGAAAAAGAAATCAAAGGAATCAAATTAGGCAAAGAAGTGACCAAGTTATCACTCTTTGCAGATGATATGAAGATATACTTAGAGAATCCTAGAGAATCAAGTAAAAAACTACTTGAGACAATAAATAAATTTGGCAAAGTTGCAGGATATAAAATAAACCCACATAAATCCTCAGCATTCCTGTACATCTCTAATAAAACTCAGCAGCAAGAAATAGAAAGAGAAATCCCATTTAAAGTCACTGTAGACATTATAAAATATTTGGGAATCTACTTGCCGAAACAAACCCAGAATCTTTATGATCACAACTACAAAACATTTCTCACACAAATAAAATCAGATCTAAATAGTTGGAAAAACATCTATTGCTTGTGGCTGGGTCAAGCTAATATAATAAAAATGACAATTTTACCCAAACTAAACTATATATTTAGTGCCATACCAATCAATTTACCAAAAACTACTTTGAAGAGTTAGACAAAATAATAACAAAATTTATTTGGAAAAACAAATGGTCTAGAATATAAAGGGAATTAATGAAAAGAAATGCTAGGGAAGGTGGACTAGCTATGCCAGATCTTAATCTGTATTATACAGCAGCAGTCATCAAAACTGCTTGGTACTGGCAGAGGTGTAGAGTAGTGGATCAATGGAACAGATTAGGTGAAGGAGACCCAGCAGTTAATGAATATAGTAATCTATTTTTCGATAAACCCAAAGACCCCAGTTTTTGGGATAAGAATGCACTATTTGACAAAAACTGCTGGGAAAACTGGAATACAGTATGGCAGAAACTGGGCATAGATCACTATCTAACACCATATACCAAAATAAAGTCGAAATAGGTGCATGATCTAGGTGTAAAGGATGATACTGTAAGCAATTTGGGAAAGCGAGGAATAGTTTACCTGACAGATTTGTGGAGAGGAGAAGACTTTAGAACCAAACAAGAATTAGAGAGCATTATAAAATGCAAAATGGATAATTTTGATTATATTAAATTGAAAAGCTTCTGTATAAACAAAGCCAATGTAACCAAGATCAAGAGGGAGGTGGGAAATTGGGAAAGAATTTTTATAACTTGTGTCTCTAATAAAGGACTCATTTCTAAAATTTATAGAGAATTGAGCCAAATCTATATGAATACAAGTCATTCCCCCATTGATAAATGGTCAAAGGATATGAACAGGCAGTTTTCAGAGAAAGAAATTAAAGATATCTATAAGCATATGAAGAAATGCTCTAAATCACTATTGATTAGAGAAATGCAAATCAAATCAACTCTGAGATACCACATCTCTCCAGTCAGATTGGTTAAGATGACAAATCAAGAAAGCGACAAATGCTGGAGAGGATGTGGACAAATTGGAACACTAATACATTGCTGGTGGAGTTGTGAACTTATCCAACCATTCTGGAGAGCAATTTGGAATTATGCCCAAAGGACTATAAATAATTTCATACCCTTTGACCCAGCAATACCGCTTCTACGGTTATATCCCAAAGAGATTACAGAAATGGGGGGAAGTCCCATATGTACAAAAATATTAATAGCAGCCCTTTTTGTGGTTGCAAAGAATTGGAAACTAAAGGGGTGCCCATCAATTGGGGAATGGCTAAACAAGTTGTGGTATATGAATGTAATGGAATATTATTGTGCTATAAGAAATGAGGAGGTGACGGATTTCATAATTACCTGGAGAGACTTATACAAACTGATGCTGAGCGAGAAGAGTAGAATCAGAAGAAATTTGTATACAATCACAGGAATACCATATCTGTGATGACTAATTATGACAGACTGGACTCTTTTCAGCAATGCAGTGATATAAATCAATCCCAAAAGGCTCAAGAAAGAGAGAAATGCGCCATCCAGAGAGATAACTTGAAAGAACTAAGCCTGAATCCTGATGGAAGCAAACTTAATGATCTTTTTCTTTTCATTGTTTGGTTTTATTTCTTCTTTACCATCTTTCATCCCACCTAGTACAATACGCCTTTGTAATTGGAATAATGTCTAATATGAATGTATTTGCTGTCTTGGGGGGAGGGGAGAGGGAAGTAAAGGAAATTTGAAAATCAAGGAACTATGGAAATGAATCTTGTTAACTGAAACTAAACTAATAAATTAATTTTTAAAAATTAAAAAAAAATTTAAAAAAGGTTTCCCCTCAATGGCGATGATTAAGCAAAAGGTGAATGATCACTTGTTGGTTACATTATAGTGCTTCCCCATCCTGACCTCCATAGGTTTGGCTTTGATTTAAAGACTTCTGAAATCCTTTTTAATTCTGAGATTTTTATGTTTCTCCAGTTTCTCTCTTGATCCAGACTGCCCTGGGAGAGTTAGGAGAAAAATCCTCAGCAGCTGGAATTGTTAATGAAGTGTGTGGTCAGACTCCTAACTACAGTTTTCTTTAGCAATATATTAACCTGATGTTGCCAATAAAATTAATAAATCACTTAAGGTATATAAAATAAATATAAAATAAATTTTCAATTTGAATATCTGCTCCACATCTTTTTTCATAAATAAGACATTAACCAGTCACAAATTCTTTGTTTTCCCAGACTTTCTGATGGAGTTACTCTTATTTTCAGTCAAAATAGTAAATCAAAATAGTCAAATGTTTTGAATGATTGATCTTGTCCTATGCTGTGTTTCTTAAGAAGGATAGGCCTTAACACATGTATGTATCTACTAAAGATCAAAGGAAGCCATTCTAAAGAGACATTTCCTATTGATCATAAAGAGTCATACTCCAGTTTGTAACTACACCAAAGACACAAACATTTAAAGTTGCTCTTTCAGAAAAAAACTTCAAATGTGTCAGGAGGGTTTCCAATATTTATTAAGTCTCAAAGATTATTGCAAATCTCATTTCCCAGATAGCTGTTCCATGTGAGCCTGACCTGGAAATCTGAGTTCTATAATCTGCTCATTGTTTAAAATTATCGTGTGTCCCATTCTACATCAGCAAATATAACTGCCTGATCTCTTTTCACTCTCCCAGAACCTCAGTATACCTAGTTCACTTAATTTTAAGATTTAAGGGAAAAGCAGCAATAAGTCAAGAAGAGAAAGCATTTGAAAACTCATTTCTATCTTACAGAAACGTGTATTTTGAGAGGGTAAGACAAGTGTGAATATGATCTGTCAAAAGATTTTTCAACTTTGTCATTTCACAGAAGAATATCTTATCAATCTTGTCCCTTTGCATTAGAAATATTAGAATAGAGTCATCACAAGATTGTATGTGTCCAATGTACAATATTTCTTTTATCTAGACTCTTTTTCCCTTCCTGGTATATTTAAGATTTCCATTTCATCTACTTTTTCACCATGTAATATTCATAATCTTGAAATACAATCAACTTTGAGTAAGCTTGCAACTTAAATACTGTACAGGATCTGAGAACTTTACTATGGCAAATACCCTCTTTATTTTTTATTTTTTTTATTTTTTTATCTTTTTTTTTTAAACGCTTTATTAACTTCTGTTTTACATTATGCATTTTCGCCAGATTTTGAGTTACACTCATTTTCCTCCCGTTATTCCCCTAAACAACCTCCCAGAATAGCAGGCCCACAAGATATCGCTTCCTCCAATCTGCCCTCTCCCATACCTTCTCCCATACCCACGTCGACTTTTACATTAGAGGAAGGTGAATCTTTGTGTCCCAATGCCTGCACATATTATCTCCCAATTACAAGCAAAAGAGTATTAATAATAGTATTTACATATATTTGAAACATTTAATGTTAAGACCTTTAATTTCAGATCCATTTCCTTCCTCCCTTGTCACACATTGCCTCTTGGGAGATAATTAATTCAGTATATGTTGTACATGTCTAGCTATGCAAAATATTATCATAGTAGATATATTGTGCAAGGCTGCTTATAATACCCTACCACTCATCCCACCCCCGACCTGGTCCATTTCCTACATGATCCTGTCACTTTTCTACAGTGGGTACTTCCAACCTCCCCTCACCCCAAGGATGGCTCCCCTCCATCATCCCTACTCTCATCCCCCTTCCCCCTATTCTGCTGCAGGTTGAGATATCCCATTTAGTATGTATGTCATTCTCTCCCTGAACAAAATTCAATGAGAATGTGGTTTTGCCTTTTTTGTCTTCCTATTCTCCCCCTCCCTTGCAACCACTTCCCCTTGCTTCTTCTACATGAGATTGTATACCCTACCCTGGCTCTGCCCATCTCCTCTTGCCACTTTCCTCTCTCACCTCATAATTTCATGCCTTGAGTATTCTCCCTTCCCAACAAATTCAACCTATGCCCTCTATCCATATATAACTGTAACCATATACACACACATTCACATATGTACTCATATGACCACACCCCCTTCTTCCATTGTTTTCATAGTTTGAAAGATATCATCAAAGTTATTGCTTTTCCATATAGGAATGTAAATATTTCAACTTTCTTAAGTTCCTTTTGATTTCTTTTCCCTGATTACCTTCTCAGGCATCTCTTGCTTCTTGTGTCTGGATGTCAAATTTTCTATTCAATTCTGGTTTTTTCCTCAAGAATGCTTGAAAGTCCTCTATTCCACTGAATGACCATATTTTCCCCTGAAACAAAATACTCAGTTTTGCTGGGTAGGCGACCCTTGGGGTCATTCCCAGTTCTTTTGCCCTCTGGAATATCATGTTCCATGCCCTTCCATCCCTCAGTGTAGAAGCTTCCAGGTCCGGGGCTATTCTGATTGTATTTCCACAATACTGAAATTGTTTCTTCCTGGATGCCTGTAGTATTTTCTCCTTGATCTGGGGATTCTGGAACTTGGCTATAATATTCCTGGGAGTTTTATTTTTGGGATCTTTTTCAGGAGGTGATCTGTGGATTCTTTCAACCTCTATTTTGCCCTCTGGATCTAGAACATCAGGGCAATTTTACTTGAGAATTTCTTGGAGGGTGATTTCTAGGTTCTTTTATTGATCATGGCTTTTGGGTAGTCCAATAATTTTTAAATTGTCTCTCCTGGATCTATTTTCCAAGTCAGTGGTTTTTCCCATGAAATATTTCACATTGCCTTCTAATCTTTCATTTGTTTGGATCTGCTTAACAGCATCTTGATTTCTTATAAAGTCATTAGCTTCCATTTGCTCCAGTCTAACTCTGAAGGAATGAATCTCCTCAGTGAACTTTTGAGATTCTTTTTCCATCTGGCAAATTCGACTTTTTAAGGCATTCTTCTCCTCATTGCCCTTTTGGGCCTCCTTTGCCATTTGAGTTAGTCTATTTTTTAAGGTGTTGTTTTCCTCAGTCAGGCTGTTGACCCTCATTTCATACTTTTCCTGCATCCTTCTCATTTCTCTTTCCAATTTTTCCTCCACTTCTCTTATTTGATTTTTAAAGTCCCTCTTAAGGTCCTCTATGGCCTGCAACCTGCTCATGTTTTCCCCTGGGACTTTTGGAGCAGGACTTCTGACCTCACAGTCCTTTTCCCGCTGTATGCCCCCAAAATAGCAGTCTAGGGTTGTATTTTTCTGTTTCCTTTGCCTTGGCATGTTGCCACTTAATTACATGACTTTTGGGCTTGTTGCCACAGTATGACCTGGTGCCAGACAGGAACTTTTGCCCCAAACATGTGAGGGGGCCAGCTTCCGTTTCTGGCAATGTGTAAACCCACCCACGACCTCCACCCCAGATCACAATCCAGATCCAGGGAGGTTAAAGCAAGAGCGATTACCCCCCAAGACTGATCACTGGATCTCCCTACAGTTCACAGGCCGGGAGCTGGAGCTGCCTCTGAAAACTACAAAATGGTGTGTCTCCTCAGTGGCTTCTTTTATTTATTTATTTATATTTATTTTTTTATAGCCCCCAGGGGAGAAAGCCGGTTCTTTCCCCAAATACTGGTCCAAAAGTCCATAGGGCACTAACCTCTTACTTTGTCCTTGGCATGTCTGTGTTGATAATTCTGGAGTCGCCACAGCTGCTGGTGTTCTGGGGTCTCTCCAGCTAGCCGCTGGCCCTGCCAACCTGGGGCTAAAACCTCAGCTCACGGGGACCTGGGCTCCACTTGTCTCCTGAAATCACCTCCTGAAAAAGATCCCAAAAAGAAAACTCCCAGGAATATTATAGCCAGGTTCCAGAATCCCCAGATCAAGGAGAAAATACTACAAGCAGCCAGGAAGAAACAATTTGTGGAAACACAATCAGAATAGCCCAGGACCTGGCAGCTTCTACACTGAGGGATCAGAGGGCATGGGATATGATATTCCAGAGGGCAAAAGAACTGGGAATGAACCCAAGGGTCACCTGCCCAGCAAAACTGAGTATTTTTTTTCAGGGGAAAATATGGTCATTCAGTGGAATAGAGGACTTTCAAGCATTCTTGAGGAAAAAACCAGAATTGAATAGAAAATTTGACATCCAGACACAAGAAGCAAGAGATGCCTGAGAAGGTAATCGGGGAAAAGAAATCAAAAGGAACTTATCAAAGTTGAACTATTTACATTCCTATGTGGAAAAGCAATAACGGTGACTGATGATATCTTTCTCACTATGAAAATAATGGAAGAAGGGGGTGTGGTCATATGAATACATATGTGAATGTGTGTGTATATGGTTACACTTATATATGGATAGAGGGCATAGGTTGAATTTGTTGGGAAGGGAGAATACTCAAGGGATGAAATTATGAGGTGAGAGGAAAGTGGCAAGAGGAGATGGGGAGAGACATGGTAGGGTAAACTATCTCATGTAAGGGGAAGTGGTTGCAAAGGAGGGGGAGAATAAGGAAGGCTAAAAAGGCAAAACCACATTCACATTGAATTTGGTTCAGGGAGAAAATGACATACATACTAAATGGGATATCTCAACTTGCAGCAGGATAGGGGGAAGGGGGATAAGAGGGTTGCAAGTACCCACTATAGAAGAGGGACAGGATCATGTAGGGAATGGACCAGGTGGGGGGTGGGATGAGTGGGAGGGAATTATAAGCAGCCTTGTACAATATAACTACCATGATAATGTTTTGCATAGCTAGACATGTACAACATATACTGAATTACTTATCTCCCAAGAAGGAATGGGTGACAAGGGAGGAAGGAAATGGATCTGAAATTTGAGGTCGTAACATTAGATGTTCCAAATATATATAAATACTATTATTAATACTCTTTTGCCTATAATTGGGAGATAAGATATGCAGGCATTGGGACACAAAGATTCATCTTCCTCTAATGGAAAAGTCGATGGGGGTATGGGAGAAGGTATGGGAGAGAGCAGATTGGAGGAAGCGATATCTTGTGGGCCTGCTATTCTGGGAGGTTGGGTAGGGGAATAATGGGGGGAAAATGATTGTAACTCAAAATCTGGCAGAAATGAATGATGTAAAACAGTAGTTAATAAAACATTTGTTTAAAAAAATATCCAATAAAATACTTAAAAATTGAAAAAAAAAGAGAAAAAAAAAGAAGAAGCAAGGGGAAGTGGTTGCAAGGGAGGGGGAGAATAGGAAGACAAAAAAGGCAAAACCACATTCTCATTGAATTTGGTTCATGGAGAGAATGACATACATACTAAATGGGATATCTCAACCTGCAGCAGAATAGGGGGAAGGGGGATGAGAGTAGGGATGATGGATGGGAGGGCATCCTTGGGGGGAGGGGAGGTTGGAAGTACCCACTATAGAAGAGGGACAAGATCATGTAGGGAATGGACCAGGTGGGGGGTGGGATGAGTGGAAGGGTATTATAAGCAGCCTTGCACAATATATCTACTATGATAATGTTTTGCATAGCTAGACATGTACAACAAATACTGAATTACTTATGTCCCCAGAGGGAATGTGTGACAAGGGAGGAAGGAAATGGATCTGAAATTCGTGGTCTTAATATTAAATGTTTCAAATATATATAAATACTATTATTAACACTCTTTTGCTTATAATTGGGAGATCAGGTGTATAGGCCCTGCGACACAAAGACTCACCTTCCTCTAATGGAAAAGTCGAAGGGGGTATGGGAGAAGGTATGGGAGAGAGCAGATTAGAGGAAGCAATATCTTGTGGGACTGCTATTCTGGGAGGTTGGGTAGGGGAAGAACAGGGGGAAAATGATTGTAACTCAAAATCTGGCAGAAATGAATGATGTAAAACAGAAGTTAATAAAGCATTTGTTTTTTAAAAAATATGAAAAAAAAGAAAATATGGTCATTCAGTGGAATAGAGGACTTTCAAGCATTCTTGAGGAAAAAACCAGAGTTGAATAGAAAATTTGCCATTCAGACACAAGAAGCAAGAGATGTTTTAGAAGGTAATCAGGGAAAAGAAATCAAAAGGAACTTATCAAATTTGAACTATTTACATACCTACATGGAAAAGCAATAACTGTGTCTGATGAATCCTTCCTCGTCATGAAAATAATTGAAGGAAGTTATATGGCCATATGAACACACATGTGAATGTGTGTATATATGTTTAATGGTATACATGGATAGAGGGCACAGGTTGCATTTGTTGGGAAGGGATGATACTTAAGGGGTGAAATTGAGAGGTGAGAGAGGAAAGTGGCAAGAGGAGATGGGGAGAGACTGGGTAGGGTAAACTATCTCATGTATAAGAGGCAAGGGGAAGTGGTTGCAGGGGAGGGGAAGAACAGGAAGGCAAAAAGGCAAAACCATATTTTCATTGAGTTTGGTTCAGGGAGAGAATGACATACATACTAAATGGGATATCTCACCCTGCAAGGGAGTAGTTGGAAGTGGGATGAGAGGGAATTGATGGAGCGGAGGGCATTCTAGGGGGAGGGGAGGTCGGAAGTACCCATTATCAAAGAGGGACAAGATCAAAGTAGGGAATGGACCAGGTCGGGGCTGCGATGGGTATGAGGGAAATATAAGCTGTCTTTTACAATATATCTACTATGGTGGGACTGGTATTCTGGGGTGGTGGGTAGAGAAAAATTGGGGAAAAAATTGTAACTCAAAATCTGGGTGAAATGAATGATGTAAACCAGAAGTTAATAAAGCATTTGTTAAAAAAAAAATTAAATGGTTATTTCATTAAATGGGAAAAAGAGCTTTTTCAAAAATTCAGCAATTGTTCCTATTGAGAATACTGCAAAACATAAGAATAAATATAGCCTTTCTTATAATTACAAGGAAAAAAAATGCATGCACTGTTTGTAATGGAATAAAATAGAAGCTTTTCTAGTCCTATCAGGAATCAGATAATGTTCATTATCACTACTATTATACACACTAGTAAATTACCCCATTAAATTAATGTTTTATTAACACAAAGATTGAAGTTTTTGAGGCAAAGTTTCAGGTTTTGACAAAATGCTGAGGAAACTATAATGTAGTTTCACATACAATAATACAGACCAGCATCTCACACTTTAAGCTACAAGGCTAAATAGTCAAATGACATAAAGGGTAATACCATAAGCAAATTAGGGCAGCATAGAAACATGTGCCTTTCAAATGGATACAGTAAGAGGTTTATCCAAACAAGGGACATACATATAATGGTAAGTAAAGTGGAACTTTGATTACATAAAATTATCCTTTTTTGAAGAAATAAAACTGGTGCAGCTAAAATTAGCTCACTAGAAACCTGGCAGAAAACTTTTCCATTTTCTTTCTCTGATAAAGTCCTCACATTCTAAATGTATAAAGAACTAAATCAAATTCATCAAAATAAGACTCAATCCCCCATTGATGGTCAATGAATATAAACAGAAAGTTTTCCAAAGAACTCAAAATTATCTGAAATCACATAAAAACTCTAAATCACTACTGATTAGTGAAATGTAAATCATAACATCTCTGACATACCACCTCACATCTATCAGATTAGTTGACGTGACAGAAAAGAAAAATTGGAAATGGTGGAGATTTGGAATGAAAGAAATATTAATGCACTGGTCATGGAGTTGTGAGTTAGTCTAACCATTCTGCAGAACAATTTCGAATTATATTCAAAGGGCTATATAACTGTATTTATCCTTTAACCCTGCAATAGCACTATTAGATCTATATCTTTTAAAAAATCAAAGGAAAGGGAAAAGTACTTATGTGTACAAAAATATTTATAGAAGCTCTTTTTCATGGGGGCAAAGAATCAAAAATTGAAGGGACGTCCTTCAATTGGAAAATGAAGAAATAAGTTGTGGCATATGATAATGAAGTAATATTATTGTGCTCTGATAAATGACAAGCAGGATAGTTTAAAAAAATCCTAGAAATGCCCATATGAATTGATGCAGTCTAAAGAAATTAGAACCAGGAGATATTTGTGCATAGTAGCAGCAGTATTAGAATGATGCTAAGTGGTCCTGGAATCAGGAGGATCTGAGTTGAAATTTGACCTCCAAGGTCAAGAAACTGTGAGAGCTTGGGCCAGTCCCTTAACCCCTATTTGTCAGTTCCTTATCTGTAAAATGGGGACACGTTGAAGAAGGAAATAGAAAGCCCTGCAATATTTCTTTGCCAAGGAAACTACACGTACAAGTCTATGGGGTCACAAAGGCCACTAAATACAACTGAACAACAACAATTAAATTAATTCAAATATCCAAGACAATTCCAAAGGATCCACAATGAAAAAAATATCATCCACATCAGGAGAGAAAACTGATGAATTTTGAGTGCAATTTGAAGTATATTTTTTTCACTTTCTTAATTTCTCTTGCTCTTTTTTTTTCCAATTTGGTAAATATAGAAATATTTTGAATGATTTCACATGTATACTTGATATATTGTTAGGTTCTCAAAACATTGGAGTTAGGGTCTGGAGGAAGGTAGATAAGTTAGAATTCAAAATTTGTAAAAATAATGTTATATCGGGGCAGACAGGTGGCACAGTGAGTAGAGCGCTGGCCCTGGAGTCAGAAGAACCTGAGTTCAGATCCAGCCTCAGACACTTAACACACACAAACAAACAAAAAACCTAGCTGTGTGACCTTGGTCAAGTTGCTTAACCCCGATTGCTCTCCAAAAAGCAAAAAAAAAAAATGTTATATCATAAATTAATAATATTTTAGAGAAAATTATTCTCCAGAAACTTCTATAGAAATTTATCCTGTTATGAAATAAGAATTCCATTAATAAAGTATGGAACAAACCCATAATAAAATTTGTATATATAGGAAAAACTAGAATAATTATAACAACAGTAGAATATAAATTTATAAATAAAAATAAGTCATTTGCAATCCTCTAATGAAAGAGATATGCAAATAAATTTTGAGGATAGTTGATAAGTTGTTTTAAAAACCATATTAATAGATTGCTTTGTAAAAATGGTTAGATTTAATGGTTTGAGTAAAATTAAGTAATGTTTTCAGCCACCTGAGTAATAGATTATACTGACTCTCACAAAACTGAATAATCCAATTAATAATATAGTGTTAATTTGATGGTTATATGTGGTAGAAAAATTCAAGGTTCTTTTAGCCTTATGTTAAATTTAGAATATTTTTTATTCTAAAGCATTATTTCTTTTTTTTTATTTAGTTCTGGAAAACATATGAAATATTTATACAGTTCTAGGTTCTAAAGATGCACAAAACATTGAATATAATAACATCCCATTGGGGCGGCTAGGTAACGCAGTAAGAGCACTGGCCTTGGAGTTGGGATGACCCAAGATTGAATCTGGCCTCAGAAAATGAGCACCCACACATAAATAATGACTAGCCGTGTAACCTTGAGCAAGTTACTTAACCCCAATTGCTTTAAAAAAAAAATAACATCCCATGACTCTGAGGGGCCTCTACTTTTTGGATATTATGACATAGGAGAAGTAGGACTAAGATGTAAAGAAATATGGATAAGGTAAAGAATACTGTGAAAGTGTACAATAAATAAGAAGTGATATGAAAGGGCCCAAAAGGATAGGTCTATTTAAGCAGCCAAAGGAGGAATGAAATGGGTTCTTCAAAGGAGAGTTCATGCAAATTTTAACACATGAAGGTGAGAAAAATATATCCCCTTGTCTCTCCTCATCTTACACTTAAAATGAATATAACCTAAATCCATTTACAACAATAAACTTCTAATCAGAAAAAATCACAGGTAATTTTGTATTCCTATATGAAACATCTTTTCCCCTCCCTGTGCTGCTCAGCTTACTTACCTATAGACCTTGAATGACATTTTTTAATTCTTTGTGGTTCACTGGGAAATCTTGTAAAATAAAACTAAGTGGGATGTTCATTAAAATGTCAGAAATATTTTTGAGTTCAATTAAATAGTACGGCAATTTTGTCCTAAGTGTGGTAATAATACAATAATTATGTCAGGAGGGTGTAATTAGCAACTATTTAAATGAACAATTGTCTGAAATTATTCAGGATCTTCATGCATGGTAACTTAATTAAGAAACAAATGATTTTTTTAGTTTATTCTTATGAGAATAAAAAAGTGAAAACATTTAACTTTATCTAAAAGCAGATTTTATGGAGCTTATTTGAAGGTTTTTTATTCCATCTTTAAAAGCAACTATAAATTTATCTTTGGGTGCAGCTAGGTGGTGCAGTGAATAGAGCACTGGCCCTGGAGTCAGTAGGACTTGAGTTCAAATACTACCTCAGACACAACACAAAAACTGTCTGTATGACCTTGGGCAAGTGACTTAACCCCAATTACCCTCCAAAAAGCAAAATAAAAAATTACCATTGACATGACTATTCAAATGTAATTGAAAGTCAAAATAACATAGCCATATTTGTTAGAACACAGGAAAAATGTGACTTTAGGCAGAGATATACTGGGCATTCCTTTTGGTGGCTATTCTATCCATTAAAAAGAGAAAAATAGAATTCAATTTATATAACTTTGGAATTCATGGAATATTAGGAATAGAGGAGAACCTAGAGGCCATAAAGTCACATACCTTCATTTTAGAGGTTAGGAAATTGAGGCCTTGAGAGGAGATATAACTCACTCAAGGTTATTTGCAAGGTGATATGGCACAGGTGAGTTCTCTTTATGCTGCATACTACCTCAGTTGTTAAAGTTCAAGAAAAGTGGGGAAATAGAAATGGACAAACCTGAGGATCTATGAATTGTAGTCACAGTTTTGGCAATGACAATCTCTGTGTCGTTGGAAAAATAATTCTACATTCCTAGGCATTTGTTTCCAAATCTATATGAGACAGAAGGGCAAGGTCAAAATGAAATCATCCCCAGAATCTTCTCTAGGTATAAAATGAATAAATTTCTATAACTCTTGCATTCTTTACTTATCGCTAGTTTAGTAAAGAGTAGATCTGCTCTATGAGTGTAGATACTCCTAATAAATAAAGATAGCAATTTGTCTATACCCCTCCTCTGGTTGTATTTGTTTACGTAGTTTTATACACAATTCAAAGAATATGTACCCAAAATAATTGTTTGTTTAAAATGTTTTAATATGTTCTGGTCATAGCGAAGTATTTATTATGTCCCTCACCTAAAAACTTCATTTTCTATTTATGTCTTCTTAGCATTATATATCTGAAGTGAGATTAGATCTCAAAGTCCACCTAACTCCAGCACCTTCATTTTATTGATAAGAAAAATCAGGAATTTTAGTGAATTCCCATAAAATTCCAGGAATTTATTGAATTTCCCATAATCAAAAAGATAGAAAAAATTAGATGTTCTTGATGATTAAAGTTAAAATTATAATTTTCTGTAGCAAATTAATTTTTATGCATTTCCCAAGTTGTCCTTTGGGTTACTTGCAGTTTTGTTTTCAGAGATCTCATTCAAAATAATTAAAAGTAATTTGAATATTCTGAAGATTTGTAATGAGATATGTTTCTTTTACAAAGAATAAATTTAAATTATCAAAATATTATATAATTTCTTATTTCTTTTATTTCTTTTCTTTTGAACTTAAGAATCAGAATGTACGATCATTGACCAACATAGTTTAAGGAAAAATCTCCAAAGCACATGTTTACAAGGACTTTTTTTTTAATCTACAGATAGATCAATAACCACTATCACACATCATATGCAATGAGGATGCTCTAAGAGCTTTATTAGTATAAATAGGAGTAAAGCAAAGGTACCAATTTTCATTTGATATAGTTAAGGGAATCCTAACAATAGCAATAAAAATTAGAAAGAAATTAAGAGCAGAAAGAAAGGTAAAGATAACATACAGTGATCACAATTTGTTCATAGCATAATGGTGTAAAATTCTAATAATCAGTAGCTTCAGCAAAGTGGTATGTAACAGAATGTTGTTGCTGTTCAGTAATTTCTGACTTTCTGAACCCATCTGGAGTTTTCTTGAAAAAGATACTGCATAGTTTTCAATTTTATTCTCTAGCTCATTTCAATGATGACAAAACTGAGGCACATGGAGCTAAGTGCCTTGACCAAGGTCATGTAGCTAGTAAGTGTGTCTGATGCCAAATGTGAATTTAGGAAGATAAGTCTTCCTGATTTCAGAACCAGCACTCTATCTACTGTGCCACCTAGTCCAGGAAAGAGAATAACACCCAACATAACATATTATATGCAATAATAAAATTGAATAGGAAATAATAGAAAGGGCAGCTACATGGCACACTAAGTAGAGCATCAGCCCTGGAGTCAGAAGGACCTGAGTTCTTGTCAGGCCTCAGACACTTAAAGCACACACAAACAAATAAACAAACAAAAAAAAAAACCTAGCCGTGTGGCCTTGGGCAAGTTAATTAACCCCAATTGCCCTCCAAAAAAAAAAAAAAAGAAATAATAGAAAGGGAAATTCCAATAAAAACATATACAAAAGAAAAACATAAAAAAGATCATACAGATTCAATTACAAAATTGTCCTTTAAAAAGTAAGGAATAAACTAAATAGCTAACATGTGACTATGCCCTGCCAAAACAGTAAATGAAAGTTTTGATGAAATTACAATAAATTATCAAAGAGATACTTTATTGGAACTCAATAAAGAAAATTCATTTGAAAGAACAAGAAGCCTAGAATATCGAAGGAAACAATAAAGGGATAGGAACAAAGGCATAATTTGACTTCTAAATCTTTAGTTATATTACATAGTATGAGTCACAGAGGATAATATTTGTTTTAAAATAGAGAATTAAATCAATGGAACAAATCTAGACAAGGAGGGTCAGAAACAATTCAATTCAATAACATAATATTCAATATGCCCCAAAATATAAATTGCTTTGGAAAGAATAACAATTTACTAAAAATTACCTGAGAAACTGGAGAGCAATCTGTTAGAAATTAAACATAGACCAAAATCATGCATCTTATTCCACAAAAAAATTGAAATGAATACAAGTTCTAAATATTAAAGATCAAATACAACATTATCTATTTGACATTCAAAGTCCTTCCTAATAAAGCCCCCGACCAACATGTCCAACCTTCTAAATCCTTACACCCTAACAAGTTTTATTCAATGCTTCCTACCTGTTCCTCAAACAAGATGCTCTATCTCTTGAGTGTCCAGAAATGTTCTCTGCCTGTCCCTTGTGACAGGAATGATCTCCCTCTTCTGCAGAATTCCTTTACTCCTCAATTTTCAAATTCTGGTTCAATCACACAGATAAACTCAATACAGTCTTGTTTAACTTGATACAATAACAAGATCAAGAATGAAGAACAAACCACAGTGGTAAGAGCACTAAATAAAAAAATCAGAGGATCTGGGTTTAGGTTCCCCCTTTTCCATTTAGGACCTATATAATGATAAGCAAGTTGTTTAATTTACCTGAGTCTCATTTTACTCATCTGTAAAAAGAGGTATTTCAACTAAGAGTCTGAATTATATAATATATAATTATATATTTACTCAATCAACATGCATTAATTAAAACTTCCAGGAACCAAAATGGCATAATAAGCAGTAAAACACCAGTAAAACAACTCTTCCATATTTGCCTCCTAACAAGCATAAAATAATCCCCCCAAACAAATCTTGGATAAGTAGAAGCATCAAAAAGATGCTTGTAATGGTAATATAATACGAATTTGAAGATCACTTTGTTTTGGCAAAGGTAGCAGGTACTTAGCACTTAGTAATTGATCAAGCTTCCATTGGGGAAACAGAAGGGATGGACTCCTGCCCCCTGTTGCTGACATAAAAAGAATCGGTTGGCTGAAACAGGAAGCCAATGTCGTGTGTATACAAGAAAAGCCCCAGAGAGGCACAGTCAGAATTTCTTGGGACCAGCAGCTGGTGGCAGAGCAGCTATAGAAGAGAGAATCGAGAACTGAGCCAGGATTTCCTAAGAATTTGTGGTGGTGGAGCTTCTTCTAAACAGGAGCCCAGAAGCCAAGGAGACAGGAGCCCAGGAGCCAGAAGCCCAGGAACCCAGGGGACAGTGGATCCCAGGAGCCCAGAAGAAAACTGAGGAAGCAGAAGACTGAGGAAGCATGACCATGATGTTGAGACTTTGTCTGTTTGTGGCTTGGTGCAGCCTTGAATTCCCTGGAGCAGAAATTGTGAAGAATCTGACATATACTCGACCCTGTGAATTTCAGTGTGGAGAAGGACTTACCCAGAGAGCTGGACAAGGAACTAGAGCTCTCTGCCATTGAACCCAGGTGATAGTCTGGTGAATCCAGGTAGAATCTGGAACTGTGGAAGGAGATGCAGGGAATCTGAGAACCAGCCCCAAGTCAAGATGAAAAGACCTCTCTATGGGTACTTAATAATGAAGAAATTGTAGTTTACTAGTGGAGGGTTTGTGTATGATACTTAGTAGTTGATTGATGAATAAGTGACTGATTGAGTGAATCAAGTGTGCCCCATGAGTGGAATACTTTTACTATTGTACTTTGAGATGATTGTTATTAATAAGTGACTACTTGGATTAACTTAGTTGCCCTATGAGTGGAAGACTTTGACTATTGTACTTTGAGATTATTGTTCTTTGTTCTAAATATTTTTTTTCTTTTTTTTTTATTTTAAATAAATACTTTATTAACTTCTGTTTTACATCATTCATTTCCGCCAGATTTTGAGTTACAATCATTTTCCCCCATTATTCCCCTACCCAACCTCCCAGAATAGCAGTCCCACAAGATATCGCTTCCTCCAATCTGCTCTCTCCCATACCTTCTCCTACCCATCGACTTTTCCATTAGAGTAAGATGAATCTTTGTGTCCCAATGCCTGCACATCTTATCTCCCAATTATAGGCAAAAGAGTATTAATAATAGTATTTATATATATTTGAAACATTTAATGTTACGACCTCGAATTTCAGATCCATTTCCTTCCTCCCTTGTCACCCATTCCTTCTTGGGAGATAAGTAATTCAGTATATGTTGTACATGTCTAGCTATGCAAAACATTATCATAGTAGATATATTGTACAAGGCTGATTATAATTCCCTCCCACTCATCCCACCCCCCACCTGGTCCATTCCCTACATGATCCTGTCCCTCTTCTATAGTGGGTACTTCCAACCTCCCCTCACCCCAAGGATGCCCTCCCATCCATCATCCCTCCTCTCATCCCCCTTCCCCCTATCCTGCTGCAGGTTGAGATATCCCATTTAGTATGTATGTCATTTTCTCCCTGAACCAAATTCAATGTGAATGTGGTTTTGCCTTTTTAGCCTTCCTTATTCTCCCCCTCCTTTGCACCCACTTCCCCTACATGAGATAGTTTACCCTACCATGTCTCTCCCCATCTCCTCTTGCCACTTTCCTCTCTCACCTCATAATTTCATCCCTTGAGTACTCTCCCTTCCCAACAAAATCAACCTATGCCCTCTATCCATATATAACTGTAACCATATACACACACATTCACATATGTATTCATATGACCACACCCCTTCTTCCATTATTTTCATAGTGAGAAAGATATCATCAGTCACCGTTATTGCTTTTCCACATAGGAATGTAAATAGTTCAACTTTGATAAGTTCCTTTTGATTTCTTTTCCCTGATTACCTTCTCAGGCATCTCTTACTTCTTGTGTCTGGATGTCAAATTTTCTATTCAACTCTGGTTTTTTCCTCAAGAATGCTTGAAAGTCCTCTATTCCACTGAATGACCATATTTTCCCCTGAAACAAAATACTCAGTTTTGCTGGGTAGGTGACCCTTGGGTTCATTCCCAGTTCTTTTGCCCTCTGGAATATCATATTCCATGCCCTTCGATCCCTCAGTGTAGAAGCTGCCAGGTCCTGGGCTATTCTGATTGTGTTTCCACAATATTGAAATTGTTTCTTCCTGGCTGCTTGTAGTATTTTCTCCTTGATCTGGGGATTCTGGAACCTGGCTATAATATTTCTGGGAGTTTTCTTTTTGGGATCTTTTTCAGGAGGTGATCGGTGGATTCTTTCAACCTCTATTTTGCCCTCTGGATCTAAAACATCAGGGCAGTTTTCCTTGAGAATTTCTTGAAGGGTGATTTCTAGGTTCTTTCCTTGATCATGGCTTTCAGGTAGTCCAATAATTTTTAAATTGTCTCTCCTGGATCTATTTTCCAGGTCAGTGGTTTTTCCCATGAGATATTTCACATTGCCTTCTAATCTTTCATTTGTTTGGATCTGCTTAACAGCATCTTGATTTCTCATAAAGTCATTAGCTTCCATTTGCTCCAGTCTAACTCTGAAGGAATGAATCTCCTCAGTGAACTTTTGAGATTCTTTTTCCATCTGGCAAATTCGACTTTTTAAGGCATTCTTCTCCTCATTGCCCTTTTGGGCCTCCTTTGCCATTTGAGTTAGTCTATTTTTTAAGGTGTTGTTTTCCTCAGTCAGGCTGTTGACCCTCATTTCATACTTTTCCTGCATCCTTCTCATTTCTCTTTCTAATTTTTCCTCCACTTCTCTTATTTGATTTTTAAAGTCCTTCTTAAGGTCCTCTATGGCCTGCAACCCGCTCATGTTTTCCCCTGGGGCTTTTGGAGCAGGACTTCTGACCTCACAGTCCTTTTCCCGCTCTATGCCCCCAAAATAGGAGTCTAGGGTTGCATTTTTCTGTTTCCTTTGCCTTGGCATGTTGCCACTTAATTGCTTGACTTTTGGGCTTGTTGCCACACTATGGCTTTAAGGCCAGATAGAGGAATTTTCGTCCCGAACGTGTGGGGGCAACTTCCGTTTCTGGCAAGCTGTAAACCCACCCACAACTTCCACCCTAGATCACAATCCAGATCCAGGGAGGTTAAAGCAAGAGCGATTACCCCCCAAGACTGATCGCTGGATCTCCCCACGATTTGTAGGCTGGGAGCCGGAATGCCTCTGAAAACTACAAAATGGCGTGTCTCCTCAGCGGCTTCTAGCCCCCAGGGGAGGGAGCTGACGCATTCCCCAAATACAGGTCCCAAAGTCCATAGGACACTAACCTCTTACTTTGTCCTAGGCATGTCTATGTTGATAATTCTGGAATCGACACAGCTCCTGGTGTTCTGGGGTTCCTCCAGCCGGCTGCTGGCCCTGCCGCCCTGGGGCTAAAACCTCGGCTCACGTGGACCTGGGCTCGGCTCGGCTCGGCTTGGCTCCTGCGCTCTGCGCTTTGCGCGCTGCCGGCTCCCAGACAGCTGCGCTGGTCCTTCCTGCAGGGTGCTGGGCTGTCCTCAGCGGGAGGTTAGCTTCTCTGTGTCGTTCTGTGGGTGCTGGGGCTCCAGAAGTTTTTCAGAGTCCTTTTTTACATAGTTTGTGGAGAATCTGGGGGCAGAGAGGTTTGGACGAGCTGTTTCTACTCAGCCATCTTGGCTCCGCCCCCCTCTTTGTTCTAAATATTGTGACCACTTTGGTGCAAACTATGTGGCCATTTTAATGATAAGCTGTTGTGAATATTATATTGTGATTTTCTCGATAAGTTTCAATATTGTGAATGCTGTACCTTGGATTTTTTTTTCTTTTTGCGGGGCAATTGGGGTTAAGTAATCTTTCCCAAGGTTACACGGCTAGGTTTTTGTGTGTGTGTGTGTGTGTGTTAAGTGTCTGAGGCTGGATCCAAACTCAGGTCCTTCTGACTCCAGGGCTGATACTCTACTCACTGTGCCACCTAGCCACCCCTGTACCTTGAATTTCTGTGAATGTCTTGGTTTTTTTTTTTTTTTAAGCAATTGGGGGTTAAGTAACTTGCTCAAGGTTACATGGCTAACACCTAAGGTCAAAGCCCCAAACAAAATGGGAAGTGGCCTCAAGCCAACAAAGATCTTAATTTCTTGTTAAGATAAAAATCGTATGAGAGGCAGAAGAATAATTGAGGAAAGCAATGAAAATGATGCAAGAAAAAAAAGTCAACAGTTTGAAAAACTGCTTAAAACATAGAATTGGCCAAAAGGAAATGGAGATAGAAAAACCCACTGATGAAAATAACTCCTGAAGGAATAGAATTGGCCAAATAGAAAAGAAAGTTCAAAAGTTAATTGAGGAAAACAACACCTTAAAAGTGAGAAGGAAGAAATGGAAACCAATGAATCTATAAAATATCATGAATCAATCAAATAAATTCAAAATCATGAAAAAAGTAGAAGAAAATTAAAAATACCCCATAGGAAAAACAGTTGAACTGGAAAGTAGATCCAGGAAAGAGAGTAACAGAATCACTGAGAATCAAAAAGAGTACCTGTATAGTATCTTTCAAGAAATTATCAAGGAAAACTTCCCTGAAGTCCTGAAACCAGAAGACAGAATAGGCACTGGGAGAATCCACTGATCACCTCAGGAAAGAGATGATTCCAAAATAAAAATTTTAAAAAAAAGGAACAGTATGGTCAAATTTTAGAACTTTAAGGTTGAGACAAAAATACTGTAAGATGCCAGAGTATCGGGGATCCACAATTAGGATTACACAGGACTTAGAATCTGTAATATTAAAGTATAGGACATTATGGAAAATGATATTCCTGAAGGAAAAGTATCTAGGATATAGTCAAGATTCACCTACCTGATAAAATTAAGCATAATACATCACGGGAAAAATGATCATTAAATGAAATAGAAAGATTTCAAACTATCATAAGGGACCAGAATTGAACCAAAAATCTGGTTCATGTGTAAAAATATAGCAACTCTTTTTATTTGTGGTGGCAAAGAATTGGGAATTGAGGAGATGCTGATCAATTGGTGAATGGCTGAACAAGCTGTGGTATATGAATGTAGTGCATACTATTGTCAGTAAGAATGATGAAGAGGCAAATTTCAGAAAACCTTGTAAACTTGTATGAATGAATCCAAAGGGAAATAAATAGAACCAGGAAAACATTGTACACAGTATCAGCAGCATAGTGTGGTGATCAACTATGAATGACCTAAAGCTTCTCAACAACACAATGATTCAAGAGAAGTATAAAGGACACCCTAAGGAAAATGCTATCCACATCTGGATGAAAAACTGATGAACTCCAAATGCTGACCAAAGCATATTTTTTCATTTACTTCATTCTTTTCATTTTTTTCTTTTAATCTTTTTTTTTTCTTTCACAACTGTGACTTACATCGAAATAGGTATTATGTGATAGTACATGTTTAACCTATTTAAAATTGCCTACCACTTTCTTAAGAGGGGACAGGAGCTAAGGAAGTAGGGAGAAAAATTTTGAACTTAATATCTTGTAAAAATCAATGTTACAAATTATCTTGACATGTAATTCGGAAAATATGCATTTATTAAGTATCCACTATGTATTATGCACTATGCTATGATCTGGGGAGGCAAAACAGATAAAAGACCCCACTCTTCACACAGCTTAGAATTTATTTTGTAGAAACTCATTAATAGAGGTTGCTTTTTCAAAGACATCCAAAACTTTAAACTAAAGCATTAGAAGTCACTGACAACAGCAGAGTAAATTAGGAGTGAAGAAAAAGCATAAATCAAAGTATAAGACAGATCAATAAGAAAAATATACTTCATGCTATAAAATGATAAAATACAACATTTTTATGAACATATTTTGTTCAACCACATAAATAAAGAATATTTTATGGAATATTATTTTAATCTTGTGGTTAGCTAGAAATAAAAGGTTTCTGTCTGTGTTCAATCTTGGAGATTTATATTTTTTCTTAGATTGTTGCTCCATCCTTATTCAGAAAACTACAATGTAAACTATGAAATATTTTATATGACTCAGAAACTGATTAATTTTCTGTTTTAGAAGATATCTTTTCATTATTGTAACTTTCAGTATTTATTGAATTTAAAAACATGTTATGACAGCTTTCTTAGGGCTCTGATATCTTGTCTACTGTTACAATGAAATGAAGTACAAAACTAGCACATATAGATTCTGGTCAGGAAGGTTTAAAAAGAGGGAGTACAATAGTCTAACTGCTAATGTTTAAGATATGCCAAACATAGAATAATGTAATATGAAATCCAACTTACTTTTTCCAGTGGTAAGTAGAAAAAATGAGCTATAATACATACATCTATTTAAGTATAATAATTGCTATTGTTTCTAAGCCAAGAGGGGATGAAGTACTATACCTTCTCCATCTCCATTAATTCTTCTTCCTGGAGGTCAAATCATTTAATATTTAAAGAAATGAGTTCAGACTGTTCATTGAAAAGTGAAATACTGAAGTTGAAGTTTAAATACTTTGGTCTCATAGTGAGAAGATGGGACTTGTTGGAGAAGCCTCTGATTTTGGGAAAGATTGAAGACAAAAGGAAAAGGAGGTAGAAGAGTAGGAGATCGATAAAATATTAATTGTGTAAAGAATAAACATGAACTTTGACAGGCTTTGAGAAACAATGGAGGATAGAAGAGCATGGCATGATATGATTCATGGGGTCATGAGGAGTTTGATATAACTAAAGAACTGAACAACTCGTTCCTGGAATGGTGCACAAAGACTTGATTTAAACCCAGGATATAGATAGAGTGGTTCTTCAGTTATTTAGGTATATCCAGCTGTCTCAAACACCTTTGCTCTTTACACCTCAACTCTAGATCCCTGGGGAGATTTACTTAAAGCTTAGGTTTGGCTTATGTTTAGAAGCCTCAAAAAGCTACTCAAAGTTCAACAATTCAAAAATGGGGCTGCTTATTATTTCCACCACACACAGAAGGTAAGCATGAAAGATTCACAAATATGTATTCTTAGGACTTAAGCATTCAGTAACTTATCATTTATTGTTGCTGTTAAACTTTTCCAGGAGATTGACATTTAAAGGATTAAAGTAGTAGGATTGTGTTTCCTATGCCTGCTCATGATGAAAGTCAATTACTTGATTTTTGAATTCTTTGCCACATTAGAGCTCTACTTTCAGAATGGAGAGAGCTTTGTCCCAAATAGCTAGGGTTTTCACAGCTGCTGGAGAAATTAGCAGGGTGCCCTTTCTGTAGTCACACACCCCAGGACCTCCTCCCAAGACCATGATCCAGATCCAAGAAGGTTAAAGCAAGAGCAATTACCCTCTGAATGGTTGCCTCATCCCCCCACACTCTGCAGGCCAGGAGCTCCTGCAGAAGCCATGGCCATTGAGCCTCCAGCCTCTTCTCACCTCAGGGGCAGGAGCCAGACCACACTATTCCATCCACCCCTCTTCAAACAGAATCCGATACTGCCCTTTTACTTTTCATTTGGCATTTATGGGTTAAGAAGTCTGGAAACCACCACAGCTGCTACTGTTCCAGTCTCCTGAAGTCTGCTCTGGCTGCTGCTGATCAGAGCTGCCCTGGGGACAAAACCACATGACTCAAGCAGGGCTGGGTTCAGTTCCAAGTTTTGTGCAATAGCCCCTTCCTGCTGGCCTGCTAGGGTGCCTTCAGCAGGAGATTTATTTCTCTTTGTCACTTTGTGGGTTCTGTAGCTCTAAAATTTGTTTAGAGTCATTCTTTTACATGTATTGGAGAAGGTGGAAGCCAGAGCTGCAGGAAGTCCTGTTTCTACTCCACCATTTTAGCTCCACACCCAATCCTAGTTATTATTATTAAAATTGTTCCTAACAAATGATAGAAGTACAAATTAAAACAACTCTATGTCAAACTCAGAACTGACAAAACGACAAAAGATAGGAATGTTACATATGGAGAAATTTGTGGAAAAGCAGTTCTTAGAATATTGTAGTGGAGTTGTGATTTGTTCAACCCATTGAGGGATGCAATTTAAAATTTTGCTTTTAAAAGTTTGGAACAACATATCGATATACTTTGTCATTGCTAAGTATATAATACAATAAATCAAAAACAGAAAGAATTAACTCATATATAAAAATATAAATGAAAGCATTTTTTGTAATGGCAAAGAACAAATTGTCCATCAACTATAAAATGACTAAATATAATATAGTAAATGAATGTGATTCAGTATAACTTTGCTGTAATAAATCAAGAATTTTGAGAATTAATGAAAATAGCATAGCAAAAATTGTCTCTCACAGGTAGCATGGAGGTATTGATGTATGTTTTCAAGCAAGGAAGAAAAGATATATCTCTGGCCTCTTCATATGAGATAATGATTGGAAAGTATTTAGCACAGTGGCTAGAATATAGAACGTTAGATATAATAATAAATTTCTTTTCATATTATTATTGTTATTATTACTAATGATTGTTATTGTTATTACCCACCACCCTCTTTTAAGGAATATTTTATTTCCTGCCAAAATTGTAAGCAGGATGTTGGTGCTAGTAACTTGGATACCTTATTCTCCTCAGAGAGAGGGATTATCTCATGAAAATTATAACTATCTACCCCCTCAAACAATTTTAGTCTAAGGCATGAAATTTTTAGGTTCAAGCTGAGTTTCTGATCATTATTTCTTTTCTTTTTTTTTAATTAAACAAATGCTTTATTAACTTCTGGTTTACATCATTCATTTCCACCAGATTATAAGTTACATTTTTCCCCCATTTTTTCCCTACCCACCACCCCAGAATAGCAGTCCCACTAGATATCCCCTCATCCAATCTGCTCTCTCCCATATCTTCTCCCATACCCCCTTCAACTTTGCCACTAGGGCAAGGTGAATCTCTGAGCCCCAATGCCTGGACATCTTATGAAACATTTAATTTTAAAACTTCGATTTTCAGATCCATTCCCTTTCTCCCTTGTCACCCACTCCCTCTGAGAAGATAAGCAATTCAATATGTGTTGTACATGTATATCTATGCAAAACATTACCATAGTAGATATATTGTAAAATACTGCTTATATTTCCCTCCCACCTGTCTCACCTCCCACCTGGTCCATTCCCTACTTTGATCCTGTCCCTCTTTGATAGTGGGTACTTCTAACCTCCCCTCTCTCCAGAATGCCCTCCCCTCCATCATTCCCCCTCTCATCCCCCTTTCCCCTACTCAGGAGAGTGAGTGAGGGTAAGATATTCCATTTAGTATGTATGTGATTCTCTCCTTGAGCCAACTTCACTGAGAATATGCTTTTGCCTTTTTGCCTTCCTGTTCTTCCCCTCCCCAGCAACTACTTCCCTTTGCCTCTTCTACATGAGATAGTTTGCCCTACCCTGTCTCTCTCCATCTCCTCTTGCCACTTTCCTCTCTCACCTCTTGACTTCACCCTTTAAGAATCATCCCTTCCTTGGGGCGGCTAGGTGGCGCAGCAAGCAGAGAGCCAGCCCCAGAGCCAGAAGGACCCGAGCTCGGATCTGGCCCCAGACACCCAACACACAAACAAAAACCCAGCCACGTGAACCTAGGCAAGTCACCCAACCCCAATTGCCCTCCAAAAAAAAATAATCATCCCTTCTCATCAAATTCAACCTGTGCCCTCTATCCATGTATACCTGTGAACATATGCCATGTACCCTTCTTCAATTATTTTCATAATGAGAAAGGTTTCATCAAACACAGTTATTGTTTTTCCATGTAGGACTGTGAATAGTCCAACTTTGATAAGTTCCTTTTGATTTCTTTTCCCTGGTTACCTTCTCAAGCATCTCTTGCTTCTTGTGTCTGAATGTCAAATTTTCTATTCAACTCTGGTTTTTTCATCAAGAATGCTTGAAAGTCCTCTATTCCACTGAATGACCATAGTTTCCCCTGAAACAAGATACACAGTTTTGCTGGGTAAGTGACCCTTGGGCTCATTACCAGCTCTTTTGCCCTCTGGAATATCATATTCCATGCCCTTCTATCCCTCAGTGTAGAAGCTGCCAGGTCCTGGGCTATACTGATTGTGTTTCCACAATATTGAAATTGTTCCTTCCTGGCTGCTTGTAGTATTTTCTCCTTGATCTGGGGATTCTGGAACCTGGCTATAATATTCCTGGGAGTTTTCTTTTGGGGATCTTTTTCAGAAGGTGATCTGTGGATTCTTTCAACCTCTATTTTGCCCTCTGGGTCTAAAACATCAGGGAAATTTTCTTTGAGAATTTCTTTAAGGATGATTTCTAGGTTCTTTCTTTGATCATGGCTTTCGGGTAGTCCGATAATTTTTAAATTATCTCTCCTGGATCTATTTTCCAGGTCAGTGGTTTTTCCCATGAGATATTGCACATTGCCTTCTATTCTTTCATTTGTTTGGATCTGCTTAACAGCATCTTGATTTCTCATAAAGTCACTAGCTTCCATTTGCTCCAGTCTAACTCTGAAGGAATGAATCTCCTCAGTGAGCTTTTGAGATTCTTTTTCCATCTGGCAAATTCGACTTTTTAAGGCATTCTTCTCCTCATTGCCTTTCTGAGCCTCTTTTGCCATTTGAGTTAGTCTATATGTTAAGGTGTTATTTTCCTCAGTCAGGCTGTTGACTGTCATTTCATACTTTTCTTGCACCTTTCTCATTTCTCTTCCCAAATTTTCCCCCACTTCTCTTATCTGCTTCTTAAGGTCCTCTATGGCCTGTAGCCAGCTTGTATTTTCATTTGGGGCTTTTGGTGCAGGAGTTCTGACCTCACAGTCCTCCTCCATGCTTTGACCCTCTTTGCCCCTAAAATAGGAGTCCAATGTTGAACTTTTCTGTTTATTTTGTTTCATTTGCCTAGGCATATTGCCTCTTAATTACTTGATTTTGGGGCTTGTTGCCACAGTAGGACTCTGCCACCAGACAGGGGAGCTTCCACCCAAACCTGGGGTCTTCACAATTTCCGCCAGTTGGGTGGGCCTCTGTAAAGCCTCTACCCACTCTGGCAAGTTGGATACCCACCCCAAACTTCCCCCCCCAGACCACAATCCAGATCCAGGCAGTTTTAAGCAAAAGTGATTAACCCCCAGACTAATTGCTGGATCTTCCTACAGTTTGCAGACCAGGAGCTAGAGCCACTACTGATGCTGCAAAATGGCTTCTGTGCAGCTGTTTCTTCAGCAGCTTTTTGCCCCCAGGGGAGGAAGCCATGTGTTCCCCAAATACTGGTCCCAAAGTCCATAGGGCAGTAACTTCTCACTTTGTCCTAGGCATATCTGTGCTGATAATTCTGGAATCGCCGCCATTGCTGGTCTTCTGGGGTTCCACCAGCTGGCTGAAGGCCTGGCCGCCCTGGGGCTAAAACCACGGACCTGGGACCTGGTGTGCGGGCTGCACTGTTGGTTCCCAGCGCTTGCTTGCCTGTTCTCAGAGCGCTGTGCTGGCCGCTCCCTGCAGGGCTGCTGGGCTGTCCTAAGCAGGAGGTTAGCTTCTCTGTCCCGTTCTGTGTGTGCTGTGGCTCCAGAAGTTGTTCGGAGCTCCCTTTCACATTGTTTAAAATTTGTGTGGTGCAGAGCACATTGGAAATGCTGTTTCTACTCTGCCATCTTGGCTCCGCCCTGATCATTATTTCTTAATGGTGAAGGCCAACCTCAAGCTTTATATCCAAGTCCTGACCCATTTATTCCCAATATGTGTTCCATAATGAAAACAGAGAAATTATCAAAGAAACCAGTTTATCAGAGCTCAAAGCAAAACAGAAATCAATTAAAGTATACAGAGGAGAATATATTTTACCAACAGTACAGAATGAAAAAGCCTTGTCACGGAGAATGAGGTATTACAGCTCAACCAAAAGAGTTAGGTCTTACCCACAAAGAAATTCTTTACAATCTCTTGTGTAGCAATCTCAGGATAGGAACACAACCTCTTCATACTGGCTTCTTTCCAGTGTCCCTTTAACAAATTGGAGTTTGATTGGAATCTCTCTAGAAGCATCTAAAGAAGCTAAAAAGCCAAAAATATTGAAAAGACTATAGAGACTTATGAAACTCTTGAGATACAAAAAGGACACAAAGAAAGTAGAACTCTTCTCAATATTATTCTTGCCAATAATATCTTGCCCCTTAAATAGGGGGAGGCATTGGTTTTCACCAATGAAGACAGTGTACCAAACAATGAGCCTTAGGACTCATATTATAATAGAAACACATGTGAATTGTTGGTAAATGAAAAAAGCACAACCAAGTGAATCTTTGTTAAAAGGAATACCTAAAATGAAGAAAGATATGAAATCTGGACCATTGTTGATGGTTCTGTGACATATTTGGCTAAAAGAACCCAAGAAACACATCTGTTGGGTCATAATTGATTGAGAATACCATTGAATCATTGGTTGACTGAGTAAAATGTACCATTGCTGAGAAACTAACCATAGTGAAGTCTATAAGGATTTTTTATCTATGATATTTTTTTTTAACTTCTAGTATAGGTAATGGAAAAGGATTAAGAAAAATGTTCTTCCTTTGACCCACCAAGCACCAATAATAACATATGACATGGTGACATGTATGTAAGTTTGGACACAGGCCCCCTAAACCTCATAATTCTCATTAATTCTTCAATTTTTCTGATGTAATGAGAAGGGCATTCCTATTATTGAGGGTTACTCCCAGAATAATCTTAAATGTGAGTGTTCTCAAATTCAGGAGTCCAGCATAAGATGCCCAGTGGGAGAAGAATTATATCATATTGCTCTTCTCAGAGAAGAGGATCACTAATAGGAAGAAATGGAAATAAAGCACTCAAGTCATGCCATGGCTGGGAATGAGATCTAGACCTTGAAAACACATCTTGATACTTGGGAGTTGTTTAGTACAGACCTTAAGTGATTCTAAAATAATTGTTCATCAGATCCATAGTGGATCCTTACCTTCTACAATAGTTTGAGGGTTTTTTTTTAATATTTCCTGTTATATTTTCCATATGTGCTTGTGAGACTTTTGAATTATTTTAATTTTTTTGTGTGGAGAAAATAAAAAGGTGCCTCCATATAACATCCACTTAGAGTACATGAAGTACCATTGGGGTGGGGTTGTCTTCTACCTTTTGGGAAGTTCTAGATGGGAATAATAAATAATAATTTTAGGTTTTTACTTTTCTGAAGTTATCCAAATAGGAGAATTTTTAAGTTTCTATGTGGTCAGGACTCTAGAATAAAACACTACCCATTTAAAACATTTGTAAGAGTCCCTGTTCTGAAGGGTAGATGTAAATTGTTTTAAAAATAGGAAAATAAATACATTATATATGTATATATATCAATAACTCATATAATTCAATATTATAAGAATAATTAAATATCTTTAAATTATGGTTGAGTGCAAAATCTGTATTCCTTATATTTCTGTTTGCATGAAGTAGTATATAACTCAAAAAGTAAATGATGAAAGCATGTAAAAGTTTTCATAAAGATTCAAAATGTCTTCTTTATAACCTAGTATCACTTCATTAATATATTTATATTTATCTAAATCCCTGACTTTTAGAAGTGAGGTATTAAATCTACATTCACATTTTTAATTGCCTATAGTGTGGGAACACTATGATATAAATGGGAAACTTTTCAAATTGTGTTTTAGAAATACAAGACTTCAAGCACTTCACAATGTGACTTTAGGGAATCTACTGCAAATCAATTCAGGAACTTGAGTTATGGATTGCACAAAATCTAGAGAAGTAGTCCAATAAATAATGGTGCTAAAATCTATACAACTGTTGATATTTTTATAGGGGAATGTACAGTTTTTTTTTTTTTCAACCAGGAATCACAGCCCTTTGCATTAATTACTGATGAGGGGTTTTTACTATATTTACTTGTTTGATTTATGTACAAGTATTTTTATAGAAGTCCTTATGTGCAAAAGCACTAAAAATGCATTAGCTATTCATTGTTCATTGTAGAAGCATGTTTTAAATAGACTTCTCTCAAGGGCGGCTAGGTGGTGCAGTGAGTAAGAGCGCTGGCCTCTGAGTTGGGATGACCCGAGATCGAATCCGACCTCAGAAAATGTGCACCCACACATAAATAATGACTAGCCATGTAACCTTGAGCAACTTACTTAACCCCAATTGCTATAAAAATAAAAATAAAAAAATAGACTTCTCTGGAACAAGATGTGAAATTATTGAATTTAACCACTTTAAGAATAGATGTCTTTGGGGAGGCTAGGTGGCACAGTGAGTAGAGTGTAGGCCCTGGAGTCAGAAGGACCTGAGTTCGGATCTGGCCTCAGACACTTAACACACACACAAACAAAAACCTAGCAGTGTGACCTTGGGCAAGTTACTTAACCCCAATTGCCCTCGAAAAAGCAAAAAAAAAAAAAAGATGTTTTTAAGATGTATAGAATAATTTCACTTTCTCTTAATCATAGAAAGAATTGGGGGGATCTCACTTATAAATGGAATACCTAATACTATCTAATACTTTTCTTCAGAAAATCAACCTTATCAGCACTAAGGAAAATACATCCCTTTTTGGTTTAACCAATCTATAAAACCACAGGATTAGATATATTGAAAAGTATCTTGATTGTCTATATTGTTTTTATGTGTTTGTTAAAAAAAAATTAAATGGCCTTTGAAGCTCCTCACAGGCATAATATTTGTTAAATTGCCAAAATGACAAGTTTCAATCAATAGATTTTAGAATTTCTTCAACCATTACATATAAGGATAACAAATCTTAAAGAGATTGGATTATATTTTAAGTAACTTGAAGTATGTGAGGCCCTCTCCCCAAGTACCCTCATTTGCCATCAGACATTTAGTTGCTCCTACCCCCTATCCAAACTATTTTCTCTATCTTGCCTAACATTTATCCTTACCAAGAATTATAACCAGTCTGTAACAGCTACATATGTCTAATAACCATTGTAAGGTTTTACTTACAATTCAGTAATAAAACAATTAGCCCCAACATATTTGTTTTTATTATTAATTTTATAACAAGGATCAATAGCATAAATAAGTTAGTAAAACAACTGGAAAAATACCAATCATTGAACAGACCTGCTTAACAGAACTATCATATTTGCAGACCTACAACTTGTATCCACTGGAATAAAAAGACATATGTCCAACCAACACTGGCATTTTGAATAGAATGTTGGCCTTAAAGTCAGGAAGACCTGGGTTCAGACCTCTGCCTCAGATACTTCTTGCCTATGTGACCCTGACTATATAACCCCTTTTCTGGAACTGTTTTCTCATATATAAAAAATTGAGCAAATTAAACAACATTAAATTATAAGGACCACTTTGACTCTGACCAATTATCTTATGATACTATTACAATGCTTACTTAATGCTTACTCAATGTTTCCTGGCTTTGTGACACTGGATAAATAACTTCATCTATCTTTCTCTCAGTTTATGTGTAAAATGATAGGCTTTGACTTGATAAGTTTTAAACTCCTGTCTAGCTATAAATTTTTGCTCCTATGGACATCAGTACTTTAATGGATCCATAATATCCTCAGAGCAGGGGAGCATAGTTCACAAGTCCAAGAGGATTAATTCCTCAGGATATTGGTCTATTTCTTTCCATAAAGAACTCATTGAAGATTTTCTCAATGTTCTGGGGACCTTTCTCTGCTTCCTTTAATATTTTTAGTGAATTTCAGTGTAGGACTTGGGCTGTCTGTTATACCTTAGAGTAGTATTTGGAGTGCTAGAGTTGGATTTGGGAAGGAAGATGCCACAATTAAATTTCAATTCTGGAAATGTATGTGACCCTAACCAAGTCACATAATCACTACAAGCTTCAGTTTTATCATCATACTAACTATAGTATGTGTCATACTACTGTATTATAATGTGCTAATGAAATAATATATCTGGAGTACTTTACAAAATGTAAAGGACTACAAATCAATTACTTTTATAATTGCTATTAAGATCAGCCCAGCTACTTTTTTTCTGGCCATATGTATACTTTTTTTTGTTTTATTTTTTCATCTTTTTAAATATTTCTTATTTATTTATTTGTTTAAAGAATATTTTTGTTGAATTTTGAAATTCAAGTTATCTTCCTCTCTATGCAACTCTTTCATACAAGGAGAAGACAAGCAGTATGATATAATTTATACATGTAAAATCATGTAGAAAAATTCCATATTAGATTTGCAGTCACAAAAAAGGCAAGAAAGCAATATACTTCAATTTGTAGATTTCATAACTTCTCATTCTAGATATGGATAGCATTTTTTATCATGAGTCTCTTGGAATTGTCTTGGAAGTCTTTACTCATTAGAGTAGCTAAAATTTTCACAGTTGATCATTACAATATGGTTGTTACTATAGAAAATATTTTCCCAATTATGCTTATTTAACTTTTCATTAGTTCATATAAATTTTCCCAGATTTTTTTCTGAAACCATTGTGCTTTTCATTTCTTGTAGTACATTAGTATTCTCTCAGAATTATGTAATATAACTTGGTCATTCATTTCTCCAGTCAATGGGCATCTCTGTAATTTCCAATCATTTGCCACCACAAAACAGTTATAATTATTTTTGTACATATAAGTTCTTTCTCTTTTTCTTTTACTTCTTTTGGATACAGACCTGTCAGTGATATTAATGAGTGAAAAGTATACACGGTTTTATAACCTGTATGTACTCTTGATGAACATTTTGATACTTCTTTTTGGTTTTTGTTTTTGAGGGGGAAGGCAGGGCAATTGGGGTTAAGTGACATTAAGAAACATTAAGTGACATTAAGAAATATTATAAACAAATATTAAAACTAATACAAAGTTACAAAAAAAAACAAATAAAAGCATTGGTCACATGGCTAGTAAATGTGATCAAGTGTCTGAGGCCGGATTTGAACTCAGGTTCTCCTCTCCAGGGCTGGTGCTCTATTCACTGCACCCCTAACCACCCCTGATACCACTTCTTAAATATATATAATTTTAGTATGCTCCAATATATTTGTACCCACCTTTTGTCTTCCCGTTTCCTTTGAATTCACCTGTAATCTTTAAATATTCGAAGATGATAGTGTTTCATGATTTACATTTGCACAAAGTCATTACATATTGATATCCATAAATTATCTTTCAAAATTTTTGGCATCTGATATCATTGAAAGTATTGTCTGGTGCATTCAGGTGAAACAAAGCTGATGGAGTGGAGAAGGCACTCAGCTGAGATCTCCCAAAATTTTCCTCCAAATACCTTTAAACAATAGCTCAAATAAAATTCTAGAGTGTCAGAGCCAACAAAAGATCAGAGTGAGACATTTTTCTAGCCCAATACAACATGGGAGGTAATAACATTGCCTAATAGTCCGCCAGCAGCCAGCACCAGCCCTTACCAGCTTCAGCATAGCCCCAGGCAAACAGGAATCCTCCAGAGGCCAGACCATTTGTAGCCTAGGAAAAATGCAGAAACACTCCCACTGGTCTGCAGAACATGACAGACAAAACCACTAGGAATAGTAGGACCAATAGGACCCCAGCTCAGAACCAGGTAGGCTGCCAGATCCCTATGGCCTCCAGCAACATCAGCCACCCCTAGTCTACCCCCTCAGTGCAGCATTGCACAAGAAGGCTGATAAATTGCCCATTTAAACCCCAGGCACAGAGCTCTAATTTAAAAGAAAGGGGAAAGATGCCTTAAAAAATGAACAAAAAACAATGAACACAGAACATGACCATATAAAGTCATTATGGTGATAAGAAAGACCAAGACACAAACTCTAAAGAGGACAACAATGTCAAGAGACTTATGAGAAAAAACCCAGAGAAAAATGGGAAGTGGTATTAAGCCCAGTAAAAATTCATGGAAGAGTTAAAAAATGTCCATAAAAATCATATAAGAGAAGTAGAAGAAAAATTGGGAAAAGAAATGAAAGTGATTCAAGAGAACTGTGAAGAAACAGTCTTTAAACTGCTTTAAAAATAGAATTGGACAAATGTGAAATTAGATACAAAAATCCATTGAAGAAAACAACCCCTTAAAGAGTACAATTGGTCAAATGGAAAAGAAAGTGCAAAAACCAATTGAAAAAACAACAACTTAAATTAGACTTTGAATTGGGCAAGTTGAGTTGGGCTAATGACTCTATGAGACATTAAGGATCAATTAAATCCAAAAGAATGAAAAAAAGGAAGAAAATTTAAAATACATTATATAAAAACAACTGTCCTGTAAAATAGATTCAGGAGAGAAAAATATCAGAATCATTGGACTACCTGACAACCATAATCAAAGGGAGGACCTCAATGGCATATTTCAAGAAATTACCAAGGAAAACTACCCTAATGTCCTGGAACCAGAGGGCAGAATAGATATTGAAAGAATCCACCAATCAGCTCAGGAAATGAGATCAAAATAAACACCCCAAGGAACATTATAGTTAAATTTTAGAATTATCAGGTCAAGAGAAAAATACTACATGTGGCCAAAAAAAAGAAAACAATTTGAATACTGGGAAGTCACAATCAGGATCACACAGGACTTAGCTGCCACATTAAAGGATCTGAGATCATGGAACATGATGTTCCAGAGGGCAAAGGAGCTAGGATTACAACTAAGAACAACTCATCTTGCAAAATTTAGTATAATACATCAAAGGAGAAGGGTCATTAAATGAAATAGAAGAATTTCAAGTCTCCATAAAGAGAAGACCAGAACTAAACCAAAATTTTGACCTCTAAAATCCACACCCAACAGAAGAATTAATAGGTGAAAAGGGAAAAGAAAACATTATGGTTTCAGTGGAGCTAAACTGTTTACATACTTACACAAGAAGATGACTTCTAACTTTTAAAAAAAAAATAATTTATTTTAGGCTTCAATACTAAAACTTAAATACACAATAATAAAAAGAAACATAAACAAATATTAAAACTAATACAAAGTTACAAAAGAAAAAAAAACAAATAAAAGCATTGCCATGTGCACGGCAGAATGTAAGGATTCAAAATATCCAGAACTGACAGCCCTCCTTTCCCATCTAATTCCTCTGTGTCAGTTCTTCCTCTTGTATTGCATATGTATAAGATAATTAATCTTTTCCTAAGCAGTATTGTTTTTTGGAATCACATCATACAGACACTACTCAAAGTAACAATCAGTTGAATATAGAAATCTGTTTTACCCCACAGGGAAGTAGCAGTGGAAAAGATAAGTAAAGGAGTCAAGTGGGGCTGACAGAAGCAAGGGCAGATCAGGGGAGCTGATAAGAGGCAAAACACTGTTGAAGAAGTTAAAGTAGAGAAAGTACAAAAGATTAAAAGAGAGAAGGAACAATAGGATGGAGGGAAATATAGAGGTAGTACTCACAGCTATGAATGTGAATGCGACAAACTTTCCCCTAAAACAGAAGCAGATAGTAGAGTGGATCAAAACCAGAATCCTACAATATGACACTTGCTCAGGGCGGCTAGGTGGCGCAGTGAGTAGAGCGTCGGCCCTGGAGTCAGAAGGACCTGAGTTCAGATCTGACCTCAGACACTTAAGGCACACACAAACAAAAACCTAGCCATGTGACCTTGGGCAAGTTACTTAACCCCAACTGCCCTCCAAAACGCAAAACAAACAAACAAACAAACAAAAGCTAAGAAACACACTTGCAGAAGAGAGACACACAGACTAAAGGCAAGGGGCTGAAGTAGAATCTGTTATGCTTCAGCTGCAGTGAAAAAAAAAAGCAGAAGTAGCTATCCTTTTCTTAGACAAAGTAAAAGCAAAAATAAACCTAATTAAAAGAGATAAAGAAGGGAAATATATCTTGTTAAAAGGTACCACAGATTACATGCAGAGGAAGCATACTTAAAAAGAGAAATCTGAAAAAAATACAGTATAATATCTCTCTCTCTCTCTCTCTCTCTCTCTCTCTCTCTCTCTCTCTCTATATATATATATATATATATATATATATATATATATTTGCTTATGATATTCCTTCCTATCAGATTTCATGCTTTAATGAATCCATTTTAAACATTAAAACACACATCCTTAAAATTAAATACTAATCATTAGAAACAAAGATGCAAACTCATATTAAAACATTATAAATTGATTTTATGGTTTATTATTTTGTTTTTAAACAGCCCTTTTCAGTTCATGTTTATTCCCCTTTAACTGCCTGGAGTGAAGCTCTAAAATGTAAAAGTTCAATATTTATATAATGTAATAGAGATGATTTTGATACTTCATTTAAAGACTAATATGAACAAAAAGTTTACCTTAAATCAAGAAATTGAAATAATTTTTTCCTAGGAATGATACACTTTCTATACATAGTCAAATGAGAACCCATTGTCTCCCACGAAACCCTATTTCTACAAATTGACAGCAGTATGTTTTTAATGAGGTGAAATAATATGGAAAATATCCAAATGGAAACTCAGAAAGCATAAATGGAAATTAAATCATTTTTGTATGAAAAATGAATTGGAAAAGCAACATATTGCAGTATTAGTTTCAGCTTTTAAATCCAAATTGGGAAATGAGAACAGGTTCATTCTCTTGAAAGGGAATGACCTTATAGGGATAGGCAAAAGGTCAGTGAGAGTTAAAAAGAAAGAAATTACATTAACTTTAATAGCATGATATCAGTTTTCAATAAGCTTTATGACACCAGAAAGATGGATATTTTTGCACTGTTACAAAATGTACAACATGTTAAACTGCATTTTGCCAGAAATCTAATGCCTGTAATTTATTGTCATATTCTCACTGTTAAAATAGGCAAGAAGGTAAAAGTCTGAAGGCTTAAAATATAATGGATTGTAGATTCATTGTTAAAATGCAGGTGAAGTCCTGAAGGTTTCTTTTTTAATTTTAAAATGCACTCAATGCAAATTGGAATCCATGAGAATAGCAACAAAATGGTGTCAGTAGAATGGTGGTTTGTGCATTCATTACTGTAAGGAATGAAATAAGGTTTCCTACCACATAGCAAAATGAAAGGAAGTTCTGAAATAAATGATGCTATTTTCAAAATGGAAGACCTCTTAGGTTTTCTTGAAACAGGTCCAGGAAATGTGTAGCTCATTTTTCAGTCTTCCTGCATCCTTCCCTTTCCTAGTCTCTATTAGTTAGATACACTGACTTTAAGTCTTCTTTCTTACACAAAATAATTATAAGCAAATTATTCAATGTTTTCATGTCCTAGACCAATACACTAAGACTAAAAGATTCAGAAAAGTAACAGATGTGCTTGACAGATGTGGAGGCAGTTTCCATATCAGAGAGTATATAATCACAGAACTAGACTACAAATAAGGAAATTGAGGTGGAGATGAAAAGTCTAGCCCAAACTCATACAGAAAATGCCTGGATATCCTAGTGAACAGGGTGTGTACACTTTCCCTTTTGTAGCCTATATGAGGAATTGAAGATGGTGTTTTCCTTTCCAAGAGGGCATGACAACTAATTACATTTCTAGTCCATGGGAAGTGTACCTAGAAATAATTAAGAATTTTGAGGAAGTAGCAATAAGGTTTATATAAACCCTTGGAGGATGAGAGATTGACCTGTAAGTGGTAAAAGGACAGTTACTAAGATGAGATGGTATGTGTAGAAAGTGAAAAATAATGGAAGAAATGTGAAAAAACGTCAGTGGGAAAAGTGTGAGAGAGTAATGGAGTTGTACAAGTACCAATCATAAAAGAAATTCATTGATTAAAAAACAAGCAAATATATCAAATTTCTTCCTATGCAACGTTTACAAGTCATTGTGTTTTGACATCTCCTCGTTCCATTCTGGAAAAGGGAGCAGTAGGGGAATGAGTTATCTGGGAGGGTGAACAACAGGGATCTTCCAAGGCATTAAGTATAAAGGATAGAAAATGAGTTTTATGATGCATTGTATCAAAAGTCACACTTGCATTATTATTCTATTTACACTATTATCTTGATTTCTCTAGGGGGCAGCCAAATTGTATAATGTTGCATCATCGAATTTATGGATCTATGGCATAGTGACAGAAATCTTAACTGGTATTTTAAAAAAGAAACTACCAATCTTGTCTAATTTACCTTTAGATTTAAAAGCCTGAGTTTCATTTTATTTGGGCAGAATGTCAATATGAGCGAAAGTTAGTACCTACCTTAAAAATAAAAACAGAAACTAATCACCACAAAATAGGTATGAATAATGTAGTTTACTTTATTAAGCATAGGATTTTGATAATGAGTGATATTCTTATGTTGTTCTTTGTCAAACACATCTAGAGTACTTAAGTTTGAAAAACATTTGTTAAGCACCTACTATGTTGGAAGAATTGTGTTGGTAGTACAAATATAAATGAAAAACTGAAAGTTCATGCCTTCAAGAATCTAAGATTTTATAAAAGAATCCACAATGAATATAGTAAACGTAATGTATATGAATACTTAAGTATATGAAAGGTAACTTAAAGGGAAAAAATAATATTTAGAAAGATCAGTAAAGGCTCTGGGCAAAAGAAACTTGATCTGTGCTTGTAAGGAAACAATAAATTATAAATTGAGATTGAGGACACTGTATATTTTTACATATAAAGTTATCTGTGCAAAGGAGAACAGCAACATTGTATTATTACTAACTTTGATAGACTTAGCTCTTCACAGCAATATAGTAATCTAAGGCAGTTTGAAAAGACTTGTGATGGAAAATGTTACCCACATTCAGAGAAAGAACTATGAAGTCTCAATGCAGATTGAAGCATTATATTCTCTTTCTCTTTCTCTCTGTGTGTCTATTTTCTTTTTCATAGTTTTTTGCCTTTTGTCCTAATTCTTCTTTCACAACCTGACTAATGTATTAATGTGCTTAATATGATTATACATGTATAGCCTATATCAGATTGCTTGTCATTTTCGGGGGATGGAAAGGAGGGAGAAAAAAATGGAACATAAAATATTATAAAAGTGAATATTGAAAAGTATCTTCACATGTAATTGGAAAAAAATAAAATACTACTAAGTGAAGAAAAAAACTTAAATAATGGAAAAAAGGTTATCCTTGTTAAAATTAATGCTTCTTAGTTTCAGACAGATACTACTTATAATTTTAAGAAATGCTCCAGCTGCACTCTACTTCTCTTAGCTGAGGTCCTTTGGGTCTTGACACTACTTGTGTCATGACCTTGGATTGACCCGTGGTTTGGAGCTCAGGGAGTAATGGGGGCCTGGAGCCTTGTTAGTGTCAGCTTCCTTCCTTTGTCAGAGCCTTGAACTGATGATAGTTTCTCCCCACCCCCTTTTTCCTCCATCACACCACCGCCTTCTCACAGAAATCCAGATGTCTGTAGAGCCTCTGCATGAGAGCTGCTTGGGATTCTTTGCTAGTTCATCTGTAGCTGCAGAATGTTTCCTTTTGGCATCTTTGTCTTTGCATAATTTCCATAGACTTTTACTGTGGGAATCAGAGTTCTGGATATCTATCTAGAGAAACTCCTGGATCACAGTCATTCATGGTATCATCGAGAAAGCCAGGTGTGCCTGCTATTGAGCACAGTACTGGTGGGCTTCTAAGCAAGATGTCTTTGCCAATTGGAATGCATTGTCAGGCATTCAGTTATGATGATGTCCTGGAGGATCCCACTCTGATGACTCCTTCTTCATCTGATGTGTGCAGTAAGATTCTATGAGAAAAGCCAGTCATCCCAGATCAGAAGTATCAGCAGTTTTCCAAGATTGAGGAAGGAGGAAATAGTTTCTCCATAACTCCCTCAATTCCCAGTGACCAAATGAACAAGGCCACAGTGGTGAAGGCCAAGGCTATGCACATCATCATGAATCCTCTAATTACAAAACACACACAAGAAAGTATCCAGAGCTTTGAGCAGGAGGCAGGGCTGAGAGATAGTGGGATACACTCCCCATAAAAGCCTCACCACAAAAGGAACCAAGTACCACCGTGCGGCAAAGGCAATTCATAAATTAGTTACAAAATGGAGAAATGACCACAGAAGACAGACTGATTGCTTCAACCCAGTCTTCTCCAAGTAGGACACTCCATTCTTCTCCCAAACAAAAGTTCAGAATCTGGTTTACTCAAGAGTCATCTACTTCCTTACCTGGCATAGATGTCAACATAATGGACCCTGGAAATGGAGATGGAGACAAAACCTCATCAGCAATATGGAGCCTCTTTGGACCAAGAACCCTTCAGAAATGTATCTTGGGTTTCAGTGTCCAGTCCTACAGAGGTACTCAGAAGCCATCACCAAAGGAGCTCATTCATGTTCAGGCTACTAGAATTGTAGAAGACCCAGTTCAAGTCAACTCAGACGGACCTTCCAGTGATAGAAGGAAAGAAACAACATCAACAAACCCCTAACATCAAACCAAGAGACATGAATGTGTTGACTCCTATAGGGTTCTAAAACTCCTTTTTCATATGAGCAAAGTTGTTTTCCCTGGTGAGCCCATTATTATGTAGAGAGAGAATCTTGGGCTTTTCTTTCTTCCCATCTACCTTGCACTTGACATAGGAAAGATGTCATCCATATACAATTCTGCTGAGGATGTCATTCCCACAGAGGTAGTGAGTATTTCTTCAAATATTTGTGCAAAGCTTGTATCTTTCTAATGCAGGAAGACATATTCTGTAACATTCCAAAGTTGGTCTGATGACTTCTCAAAGTTGACTTCAGTCAACTAATGAACTATAGAACTAGATTGCAGGGGGCAAGGGAAATAATTAAAATCTAGTAGACTTTGTTCTGCATATATTATCCAAGATAAATATTTGTTTGGTGCTTCGTTTCTTTGACAAAGAACATTCCTATTTTTTAATCTTAGTTACTGGAGCTAACAGCTTCTTTTTAGAGAATACTGCTACTCTAAAGTCAAGGCACTGGTTCAAGGGCCCTGTTTCCTGGTTCCTTATTGGCCAAGAATAGAGAAGCACAGGAAAAGTCTTTTGGAAGTGGAGACTGCTATTGTCCTGTGACATTCATGTAAAAGATATTTAAAAGGTATTAAAGGGCTTGAAGCAGATTTGGTCTGTCCTGCCCTGCCAGTGGATTTTTTTTTTTTTTGGAAAGACTGAAAAGGTTGAACACTAAGGATTCTGGATTGTCATTGAATGGTGAAATCATTCCTGCCTCCAGTAGATGAATAAGTGGTCTTTGTTCACTTTAGCAATAGATGGCATGCTAAACTCATAATGACTAATAACTGATTCAGTTAAATTTCTAACAGAGATTCTGTGCAATGTTTTGTGCTATGAAGGAACTGCTGAAATAATTTATTTTTTTTTTTAAATTGAAGGCAGCTCAGTATAGTTTTCCATGATCTGAGGTGATCATACTGTGACTTTTAACTTCCTCCCCAAGTGTTGGCCTGGATCCTATTTTATTAGAAAAGGATGAGCTGCTGGGAGAAATAAAAGCTTTTCTCTTTCAGAACTTAAAGAAAAAGAAAGAAAGGCTTCATTGATTTATCTGATTGCTAGTGTTTTTAATAGAAATGGGCTTTTTTCTGCACCTATTGATGTAATCATATGTTTTTGTGGGTTTGTTATTGACATGGTTGAGTATGCTGATATTTTTTTTCCTGATACTGAATGTGCTCTTCATTGGTGGTATAAATTCCACCTATGATTTTTGTGATACATTACTGGAATCTCTTTGCTACTATTTCATTTAAAATTTTTGCCCTGATATTCATTAAGGAGATTGATCTTTCTCTGTTTTTGCTTTCCCAAGTTTAGGTATTAGAACCATATTTGCATCATATAAGGAATTTACAGGAATATTATTTAAATTTTTTTCACATAATTTATAAAGCAATGGGATTAATTGTTCTTTAAATATTTGGGCAAATCAACATGTAAATCCACTTACTCCATGGGAATTTTTTCTTAGGGAGCTCACTGATGTATGGTTCAATTTCTTTTTTGAAGATAGGGCTATTCAAGTAGTCTATTTCCTCTTTTGTTAATTTGGACAATTTATATTTTTGTAAATATTCGTCCATTTTTCTTATAATCAGTTTTGCTGGTAAATAATTGGGCAAAATATCTTTTAATAATGAATTTATTTTTATCTTCTTTGGAGCCACATTCACCCTTTTCACTTTTTCTACTAGTAATGTGACTGTCTTTCTTTTTTAATTCCAATTATCCAATATTTTATCTATCATATTGGTTATTTCATAAAATCAGATCTAAGTTTGATTTTTAGTTTATTTTTCTATCTTTGGATTATATTCAGCTCTTCTTTGAATTTCCAGATATTCATTCTTGCTTGTAAGCCTTGTTTTTTCTTTGTTTCTTTATGTTTGTGTTGACCACTGTAATACCATATTCCATGCCCTTTGAGCCTTTAATAATGTGGTAGCTGATAAATCTTGTGGGATCCTGTCTCCATCGTATTTGAATTGCTTCTTTTTGGCTGCTTGCCATATTTTCTCCCTGACCTAGAAACTTTGGGACTTGGTTATAATTTTCCCAGTTTTAATTTTGGGATCTAAGTGGATTTTTTTCCATTTCTACATTTACCCTCTGGATCTAGAATTTGAGGGTAGGATTTTTTTTTTTTATAATTTCTTGAAAGATGATATCTAGGCTCTTTTTTTTTAAAAATCATGGCTTTCAGGTAGTCATATAATTCTTAATTTTTCTCTCCTTGATCTACTTCCCAGATAAGCTGTTTTTTCCAATAAGATGCTTCATATTTTCTTTTTTTATCATTCCTTTGATTTTAAAAATTGATTCACAATGTCTGATGGAGATATTATAAATTCCATTTATCCAATTCTAATTTTTAAGAATTTTTTTAATTTAAAATTACATCTTAAGAAATTATTTTCTTCAGTGAATGCTTGTGTGTAACCTTTTCCATTTGCTGTATTCTCTTTTTTAAGGAGTTTTCTTAAGTGAATTTTTAAGGGCTTTTGGGGGGTTTTTGTTCTGTTTGTTTTGTATGTGGCTAATTCTGCTCTTTAAGGAGGTTCTTTAAGTGGATATTTGTTTCTCTTTTACCATTTGGAATATTCTAGTTTTATAAGTTGTTTTATTTTCTTCATTAATTTTTTTGTGTCCTCTTTACCAAGTTGTTGATTTTGTTTCATTATTTTCTTCTACTACTATAATTTATTTTCCCAATTGTTACACTACCTCTTTTATTTGATTTTAAAAATCATTTGTGATTACTTTGGGCTTTTTTTCTGTCTGAGAACAGTTCATATTTTACTTTGAGGCTTTGCATTTATCTGTTTTTACATTGTTATCTTCTTCAGTGTTTCTGGTTTGATCTTCCCTGTCATCATATTAACTTTCTATGGCCAGGTTATTTTTCTCATGTTTTCATTTTTTCAGCCTATTTCTTGAATTTTAATGTTATGTTAAAGTGGAGCTTTGTTCCTGGGGTGGAGGGGACATTGTCCAAAGCTTCAGGTTTTTTTGTGCTGCTATTTTCAATGCTAGTCCTGAGGGTCTGTAAGTTTTCAGTTCTTCCAAGATGATATGATCTCAGGAGAGGTCTGCTCATTGTTCTCCTTGCCTGTACTTTGGTTTGTGAGTGACCACCACCCCCCTTTCCCACCCTGAAACTGTGAGCAAGGTCCCTGATGTTACTACCGTCCCAACTTGCCCTGGGATTGTGACCTGGAACTGTGTATGGGAAATGCAACACAGTCCTGCATCCACCACTAGCAAAGGGACCCCTAGGAATGTGCTCTGCCCCACACAAATTTCAAACAACGTGAAAGGGAGCTCCGAACAACGGAGCCACAGCACACACAGAACAGCACAGAGAAGCTAACCTCCTCCTTAGGACAGCCCAGCAGCCCTGCAGGGAGTGCAGCGCTCTTAGAGCAGGCAGCACAGCACACTGGGAACCAACAGCACAGCGCACAGAGCAGAGCCAAGGTCAGAGGTTTTAGCCCCAGGGCGGCCAGGCCTTCAGCTGGCTGGTGGAACCCCAGAACACCAGCAATTGTGGCGATTCCAGAATTATCAGCACAGATATGCCTAGGACAAAGTGAGAGGTTACTGCCCTATGGACTTTGGGACCAGTATTTGGGGAACACATGGCTTCCTCCCCTGGGGGCAAAAAGCTGCTGAAGAAACAGCTGCACAGAAGCCATTTTGCAGCATCAGTAGTGGCTCTAGCTCCTGGCCTGCAAACTGTAGGAAGATCCAGCAATCAGTCTGGGGGTTAATCGCTTTTGCTTTAAACTGCCTAGATCTGGATTGTGGTCTGGGGGGGGAAGTTTGGGGTGGGTATCCAACATGCCAGAGTGGGTGGAGGCTTTACAGAGGCCACCCAACTGGCGGAAGTTGTGAAGACCCCAGGTTTGGGTGGAAGCTCCCCTATCTGGTGGCAGAGTCCTACTGTGGCAACAAGCCCAAAAATCAAGTAATTAAGTGGCAATATGCCTAGGCAAATGAAACAAAATAAACAGAAAAATTCAACATCGGACTCCTATTTTAGGGGCAAAGAGGCTCAATGCATGGATGAGGACTGTGAGGTCAGAACTCCTGCACCAAAAGCTCCAAATGAAAATACAAGCTGGCTACAGGCCATAGAGGACCTTAAGATAAGAGAAGTGGGGGAAAATTTGGGAAGAGAAATGAAAAAGATGCAAGAAAAGTATGAAATGACAGTCAACAGCCTGACTGAGGAAAATAACACCTTAAAAAATAGACTAACTCAAATGGCAAAAGAGGCTCAGAAAGGCAATGAGGAGAAGAATGCCTTAAAAAGTCGAATTTGCCAGATGGAAAAAGAATCTCAAAAGCTCACTGAGGAGATTCATTCCTTCAAAGTTAGACTGGAGCAAATGGAAGCTAGTGACTTTATGAGAAATCAAGATACTATTAAACAGATCCAAACAAATGAAAGAATAGAAGGCAATGTGAAATATCTCATGGGAAAAACCACTGACCTGGAAAATTGATCAAGGAGAGACAGTTTAAAAATTATTGGACTACCTGAAAGCCATGATCAAAGAAAGAACCTAGAAATCATCCTTAAAGAAATTCTCAAAGAAAATTTCCCTGATGTTTTAGACCCAGAGGGCAAAATAGAGGTTGAAAGAATCCACAGATCAGCCCCTGAAAAAGATCCCCAAAAGAAAACTCCCAGGAATATTATAGCCAGGTTCCAGAATCCCCAGATCAAGGAGAAAATACTACAAGCAGCCAGGAAGAAACAATTTCAATATTGTGGAAACACAATCAGAATAGCCCAGGACCTCGCAGCTTCTACACTGAGGGATCGAAGGGCATGGAATATGATATTCCAGAGGGCAAAAGAACTGAGAATGAACCCAAGGGTCACCTACCCAGCAAAACTGAGTATTTTGTTTCAGGGAAAATATGGTCATTCAGTGGAATAGAGGACTTTCAAGCATTCTTGATGAAAAAACCAGAGTTGAATAGAAAATTTGATATTCAGACACAAGAAGCAAGAGATGCTTGAGAAGGAAAAGAAATCAAAAGGAACTTATCAAAGTTGGACTATTTACAGTCCTACATGGAAAAACAATAACTGTGTTTGATGAAACCTTTCTCATTATGGAAATAATTGAAGAAGGGTACATGGCATATGTTCACGGGTATACATGGATAGAGGGCACAAGTTGAATTTGATGGGAAGGGATGATTATTATTATTTTTTTGGAGGGCAATTGGGGTTGGGTGACTTGCCCAGGTTCACTTGGCTGGGTTTTTGTTTGTGTGTTGGGTGTCTGGGGCCAGATCCGAGCTCAGGTCTTTCTGGCTCCGGGGCTGGCTCTCTGCTTGCTGTGCCACCTCGCCACCCCAAGGAAGGGATGATTCTTAAGGGGTGAAGTCAAGAGGTGAGAGAGGAAAGTGGCAAGAGGAGATGGAGAGAGGCAGGGTAGGGCAAACTATCTCATGTAGAAGAGGTAAGGGGAAGTATTTGCAGGGGAGGGGAAGAACAGGAAGGCAAAAAGGCAAAAGCATATTCTCATTGAAGTTGGCTCAAGGAGATTATCACATACATACTAAATGGAATATCTTACCCTCACTCACTCTCCTGAGTAGGGGAAAGGGGGATGAGAGGGGGAATGATGGAGGGGAGGGCATCCTGGGGAGATGGGAGGTTAGAAGTACCCACTATCAAAGAGGGACAGGATCAAAGTAGGGAATGGACCAGGTGGGAGGTGAGACAGGTGGGAGGGAAATATAAGCATTCTTTTACAATATATCTACTATGGTAATGTTTTGCATAGATATACATGTACAACACATACTGAATTGCTTATCTTCTCAGAGGGAGTGGGTGACAAGGGAGAAAGGGAATGGATCTGAAAATCGAAATTTTAAAATTAAATGTTTCATAAGATGTCCAGGCAGTGGGGCTCAGAGATTCACCTTGCCCTAATGACAAAGTCGAAGGGGGTATGGGAGAAGATATGGGAGAGAGCAGATTGGATGAGGGGATATCTGGTGGGACTGCTATTCTGGGGTGGTGCGTAGAGAAAAATGGGGGAAAAATGTAAGTCATAATGTGGTGGAAATGAATGATGTAAACCAGAAGTTAATAAAGCATTTGTTTAATTAAAAAAAAAAGAAAAGGGACCCCTATAATCTTCTTCTGATCAGTTGTCTGATCCACTTATTGTCTGTGGGCTGAGAGCTTCAGAAGTTGCTGCCCCTCCCATTCAGTCACCCTGAAGAATTGCTTCTGTCTTGCTGGGATATGGCCTGAACTGGAATCTGATCCACTTTCACTCCAGTGAGATAGACCTTTTCTTGATGAACTAAATTATCTTTAGCTAGAAAATTGTTTTACTCTTTCTTTTTATTGATTTTGCTTTTTTTTATTGGCTTTTCTTCATACCTCAACCTCGACTGGACAGACAAACATGGTGCTTTTAAAATTATCTGAACATTGGGGCGGCTGGTTTGCGCAGTGGGTAGAGTGCTGGCCCTGGATTCGGAGGGAACTGGGTTCAGACACTTAACACAGGCAAAAAAAAAAAAAACAACACTTGGGCAAGTTACTTAACCCCAGTTGCCCACCAAAAAAAAAAAAAAGCAAAAAAAAGTATCTGAACATCAGACAGCTCTGCTCTTTGCTTTCTATTTATAGATTCACTTGATTTTGCTGCATTAGGTACAATTATGTTCCAAAGAGGTGTGGCCAAGGAATTTTCTATATAGGGATACATATTACACTTAAAGTGCTGAGAAATAGAATACCTTTTTTCAGGGTTTTAGGGGCTTCAATAAAGCAAGGAGGGTTTTTTTCTTTTCCCATAAGAAAGTGTTGCTACATCGATTTAATGACTGCTTCTTTTCTGACTTCTGTTGTCTGAAACACCTGCAGTATGGGATACCTCTAGTCATTAAAATAAAACAGCCATGTAAAGCCTGCTCCAAACTTGAGAAAGAGATAGCACTGAAATATAGAATTGCAAAAGGTAATAATGCAAGGAAAGCTAAAATGGAAGACCACTACTAAATATAAACTGAGCCACTTAAGAGAAACTTCAGCATTGTAATGATGAGCAAAGGTACTAAACAAAATGATCCATTATTACCACTGTATTTTGATATTTCTGTTTAAATATACTATAAGCTGCTTTAACTATTGTTTTGAAAACAAATTTAAAATCAAATGTGTTCCAATGTGATTGAAATATTAATGAAAAATTTGAGCATAACATGAAATTTGTATTGCCTTATTCATGATTCATCTGTGGGAAACAGTCAGAACACAGGATATTGCACAGTTATATATTTCACAAACTGTAATCCTTCCAATAACCACTTCCACAAGCAAATGCCAGTTCTTTTTCAAGGTATGGTGTGATATTTATTTTATATTCTTATCCAATAGGATTTGTGGGAGAAGTAGAGTTGGTCCTATAGACCTAGACTTTGCCAGCCTGGTGGGCAGGCTGTGTAGCTGTCCAAAGAACCAAATTTGTCACTGTTTGTTTTAGTTTTGCCATATTTCTGAGATATTTAACATGTTGTAACTCTGTGAAAAAAGGAGGGAGCATTAAAAATGTTGAAGGATAGAGGAAGTTTGGGGAACAATTAAGTTCAATTTGATAAATGTTGTATATAAAATGATGTTTGTGAGAAAATGTTGAAAATAGGATAGAAAAAGGTCTGTTCTAGAGCTATGGCTTTGAGAGTCATACCCATAGAGGTGAAATTATAAGATGTATGACTTCTCTAGGAATAGAACATTAGCAACTGCCCACAGTTAGGGGTGGATATAGGGAGAAGAACAATCAAATGAGACAAAGGCATTTTTCTAGGAAGTAGGGGAAAACCAAGAAAATTCAGTGTTACTGAAGAAATTGAGGGAAGAACTTCAGGATAGAGGGGATAATCAACAATGTCAAATGTCACTGTGAAGTCCAACTGAAAAGATCAATAGAAAAAGATAGTCCTAAGGAATTGATATATGTTTTCATTTGATAAATATGAATTTTAGAATTAATTGCACTACCATCAGGAATGTATTAGTTATTTGGTTTTCTGTGGAGGGGTGTTTGGGTGACTGTTATTCTGGACCTGTAACTTCATCAGTGAGGGAAACTCTCAGTGTGATAACTCATTCCACAGAGAGAGAGAAGTAATTCATCTGTAACATCTCACCTTTGAGAATGTCTGGAAGGCTCTCTGAGGTTGTGGCTTGCCCATGATTATAAAATAATAAATATCATAAGTAAGACTTGAATTCAGATCTTTCTGAGTGTGAAGCCAATCCTCTATCCACCCCACTTGGGTAAATCCTCTTATTAATAAAAGAGAATTCAAAAATTAAAAAGATTATAACAATCTCTAAAAGCTGAAATTATCTATAAGTGCAGTAAATTAAACATTCCATTTAGGAAGACATATTGAAATCATATTTATATTTTTGTTTTATCTGTTTTTTAGAATTGATAAAGCACAATTTTTCATGACTGTAGAAAGAAGTATTTAACAGATGCAATTGATTTCAAATTATACAATATTAATTTTGCCCAATAAACCATGGTGTAGTCCCACACTGCATTGAGGGATTTAAGTATAAAGATTATAGGTGCTGCATATATTTAATTATGAGAAACTAGAAATCATTTATTTAACAATAACCTATTATAAGTAAAAATGAAAGTATATAATCTACTTGATGATTTGCTTGATAAATTTCTTTGTCTTCTTAATGAGCTTCTTTGTTGAGGTGGTTAGAATGATTAATGGGCATGAGCACATCATCAGTAACCTTGAAAACCAAAAGTCAATATTTGGAAAAAATCCTTACACAGTGATATACAGTGCTTAGAGCTATAGAAGTCTCTGTGGAGTTACCAGCTACTTGATTAGCAGACATGTCTGACATGTTGTTATTTAAATAGGATTAAGTATACCAGTAAGTGATGAGGGTTCATTTAAAGACTCTTTTAACACAAGAACTGCTAAGCTTCATTATCTCCAAAAGGATTTGATTATTCAGAAGCCTCAACTAATCGGCATGTCAATGGACCTTGAAAATATAAAATAAGTGCTTTAATGTGGTCTAGCAAAAAGATTTTAAAATAAATAATATTGTACATCATAGTTATTATGTCAGTCCACTTTAATTATCATCTGACCCTAAGGATCATGCAAACCACTTTCCATTTTCTATTGTTCTTTCTCTCTCTCTTTCTCTCTTTTTCTATCCCTTTCAGCTTATACATATGTGGAATTTATATGTAAATTTTTAATGTCATAATGTTTAAGAATTTAACATCACAAAATGTTAGAGGAAATCAAGTCTGTAGAAGGTAAGGCAATGAAACTAAATGAAAATGTGTGAAATCATATTGATTGAAGATTAAAATATTTTTTTCTCTCAGAAAATTCACTGAGCCCACAGGAATTCAATTTTGCTTTTAAATATTACCTTAACTCACGCCACATAGATTCTTGTTCATCATGTTTTTGTTTCCATTTCAACTTTTTTCTTCTCTTATTCATTTACTGTGCTAATGGCAGAACTCAAGTTTTGCCATTCATTAGCTTTATTAGGCTGGAGAACTTAATATAACTACTTGGTCCAATCATCTGTAAATTGGATATTTAAATACTTGTAAGGTTTTTTTGTTTGTTTGTTTTTAATTTTACCTTTTTGGAGGGCAATTGGGGTTAAGTAACTTGCCCAAGATCACACAGCTAGGTTTTTGTTTGTGTGTGCATTAAGTGTCTGAGGCCAGATCCGAACTCAGGTCCTTCTGACTCCTGGGCCAACGCTCTACTCACTGCTCCACTTAGCTGCCCTAAATACTTGTAAGTTTACCAGCAAGAGTTATTGTGAGTCCGTGATATACTTTGCAAATTATGAGCACTATTTAAACTCTTATTGTTATTGTTATTGTTGTTTACACATACTTACAGATAATATATTAAATTATTATGAAAGAGAATATGAAGATAATTGTATATTTAGTGGTTAGGGCCTACACCTATTTTTGTGAAACCAAATTGTCTTATAATTTTAGACATAGAAATTATTTTAGGCTTCATACAGACCAATTTTTTTCATTTACAAATGGAAGAATCAAGAGTTGAAGAAGTTGATTAGGCTAAATAGAATTTTTGTGGGCATAGTAGATAGAATACTGGTCCTAGGGTCTGGAAGACCTAAGTTCAAATCAAGCCTGAGGCACTTAAATATGACTTGTTTGACAGTTACTTTTCCTCAAATTGTCTACAAAATAAAGATAACAAAAGTACCTATCTCAAAGAATGTTGTAATCAAAAATTGAGATAATATTTTTAAAGTGCTTTGTAAGCCTTTAAGGTTTACAAAGGTTTATATAAATGTTTATATAAGGTTTATATAAATGTTACCTACTATTATTAACACTATTATCATCAATTGTAAATTAATAGTGAGAGTTAATAAGATGATAATAATAATAACTAGCATTTATATAGCCCTTTAAGGTTTACAAAACACTTTATAAATATTATCTTATTTTATCTTCACAATAACCCTGGGAGGTAAATGTTATTATTATCCCCATTTGACAGATGGGGAAACTGGGGTAGACTAAGAAAGTCAGTTAATAAACAGTTACAAAGTACCTACTATGAGCCAGGCCTTGTGCTAAATGCTTGGGATAGAAAGACAAAAGTTTCTACCTTCCAGGAGGCCATACTCTAAGGAGGGAGATAAAATATAAACCACTGTGTACAAACCAGTCATATAGAAGAATAATAGGAATTAAGTCATGGAGGGAAGGTATTAGAATTTAGAGGCAGAAACTCTTCTTATAGAATATGAGATTCGAAGTGAGGCTTGAAGGAAACTTCTGAATTCTGTAGATGACAGGGGAGAACTTTCCAACCTTTAAGGGATAACCTCAGAAAAAGAATTGTATGGTCTTCCTGTCTCAGAGACTAGCTATCATCACATGGGCCTCCTCTACTATTTCATCTTAAAAATTCTTTCCTCAAAATTTTATACTGTCATATGAAAAAATGCTCTAAATTGCTACTGATTAGAGAAATGCAAATTAAAACAATTCTGAGGTACCATTCACACCTAAGTGATTGGCTAATATAACAGAAAAGGAAAATTATAAATGTTGGAGAAGATAAGGAAAAACACTCAGTTATTGGTGGAGTTGTGAACTCATACCACCATTCTGGAGAGTAATTTGTAAGTATACTCAAAGGGATACCAAACCCTGCATATTCTTTGACCCAGAAATACCACTACCATGTCCTCAAAGAGCCAAAAGAAAAAGAACCTATATGTACAAAAATATTTATAGAAGCTCTTTTTGTATTGGTAAAGAAGTAGAAATTGAGTGGATGCTTTTTAATTGGAGAATAGCTGAACAAATTATACTATATGATGGAGATTGAATACTATTGTGCTATAAGAAATTATGAGCAGGATTCTCACAGAAAAAAAAAAAAAACACAAACAGAAGACTTACACAAACTAATACAAAGTCAAGTGAGTAGAACCATGAGATAATTGCACAAAATAGATAAATATTATATGATGATTAACTATGAATGACTTAGCTATTCCCGGTAGTACAATGATGCAAGACAATTCTATAGGACTTATGATTAAAACTGATGTCCATTTCTAGAAAAAGGATTGATGAACTTTGAATGAAGATTCAAGAATACTTTTTCAAACTTTATTATTCTTGTTTACTTGTTTTCTTTTTGATTTATTTTCTTTTTCATTATGGCTAATATGGAAATGTTTCCCTTGACTGCATATGGATAATCTATACCAAACTTCTTACCTTCTCAAGGAGATGGGAATGGAGGAAATAAGATAATTTGGAACACAAAATTTCAAAAAAATGAATGTTAATTTTTTGTTTATATGTGATTGAGAAAATAACATTTAAAATTTTTTAACTTTTTGCCAAACTGCCTCCCCCCCACACACCAAATTCAAAATAGCTATTTTAAGCATTAAGGTGAATGACTAGTGATTGGCCATTTTGAGGTACTGTGATGCAATGAATAAAGTGCTCAACTTGGATTTTTATTTTGGTTCTACAACATACTTTTTAACCTCTGACCTTGGTTCCTCCTCTATGATATGAAGCACAACTTGTTACATGAGGACCTTTCCAGCACTAACTCCATAAGAATCAGTGTGACAAAAGAACAATTCAAAAGAAGTAAAACACAATACTATAATAACAAGCATTATATGTGTGTATGTGTGTTGCTATTTTTAAAGCAAAAAATACAAAAACTGTCAGTAATGATAGCTAAAATATATAAGGTGCTTACTATGTGCCAGGCACTGCTAAATGTTTTAGTTATTATCTCGTTTGATTTTAACAATAACTCTAGAAGGAAAGTGTCATTATCCCTATTTTGAGGATGAAAAAACTGAGGCAAACAGAAGTTCAGTGTCTTGGGTAGCGTCACAAAGATAATAAATACCTGGGGCTGAATGTGAATTCAGGTATTACTGAATCCACCTCAGGCACTATATCTACTGCCCCACCTCTCTGCCCAGTATACCAAGAGTCAAGTCATTCCTCGGAGTTCCCCATTAACTTAATGTATTTCCCCCATAGTTATATTTGTTTTATATGGTTTCAGTTGCCAAGATATTAGATGACACCCTGTTTTCCAGAGCTAAGAACCAGCAAGCAGACTATGCCCTGAACTTTACATAACAATAATCCTTTATTGATTTCATCCACAGCAAAATTCCAGAATTCTTTCTGGTTATGAAGCCCTACTATGAATCTAACTTGGCACATTGTTGCTGTTACCCATCATTTTCAGGCAGAGCTACAGTTCATTGCGTAGTCATAAGTATAAATATTAAGATCTCCCCACACTGCCATGGATGCCTGCAATAGGTGTGGAGCTCCATAACATATGTCCTTCTTTGCAAGCCATTTCCCTCACTTTGAAATTATACTTTTGTCTGATTGCTGCCACTTCTGTTTCTAACCTGATTTGTTCAGCTTCAGCCACCCACAGGTTAGAGGCTGGTTCCATCTGGTTGATACATATGTAGAAAAAAATTTAACTTATAAGTCAATTCATGAGTTATATAATGAGCATTGAGTCATATGTACAAACAAGGTAATTAAGAAAATATAAAGGTGATGCCAAATACTTTGTACTTTTTCATAGCATCCTTTCTTTCAATTTTACCATCACATGTCCTGCAAGCTTGCACATACATTGAGAACATATATGCATTGGTAGGAATACTAAGAATTTAAGTCCAGCTGATGATATCCATTTAGCTGAACTTTTTGGTCTTCCAGCATCCAAGTTGTTATTTCTCTATCCTTTTAAGTGGTTCATTGAGAAAGCACCTTGCACCACTGCAAGGATAAGTTCCTGAATCTACTCTGGAATTTTCCACAGTGAAACACATTGGAAACACCCACCAGGTGTCTATTATCCTCTTGTAAGACTTACTGCTACTGTGGAATGGCTTTAGGGCAAAGAAAGTTAAAGCATTTGCTTGTGGTATTATACTGAGAATGAAGAAACTTTTCTTAACTTAGTCGCTCTTCAACCTTGCACATGTGATGAATGAAAGTTTCTTAAATCATGTCCTGCTGGCTATTCCCACGTGTCATGACAGATCTGGGTTGTTGTATAGAGTGCTTGGAAAGGCCATCATTCTGCTCAAATCAAGTCTTAAAACCACCTGGGGGTATCATCTTATAGCTAGGATGACTTGCATATTTTGCAGCTACCAGAAATTTCATAAGTAACAAATATCAAGTTATACCAGAGGTCACCCCATTTCTTTTAGCTCTTGAAAGTAAATTAGGACTGCTATGTCTCTCAGTGAATCTATAAAATTCCAAAGAGTAGAGGGTAGAAATGGTCTGATTTGCTTCAGTGCTCAATAAATCAATATAGATGTGATAAATATACTTTTCAGTGAGATGTATAAAACATTTCCCCCCAAGCATTGAAGTAAGTGGGGACTAAAGTAGGAATCCTCTTTTTTCTCAAATGACCTCATTTTTATGCTTTGTTCTTTTTATTGGTTATAATTTCCTACTCATCTATTTTTTTTAAATTTAATTTTCAGTTATAAACTTAGAGGGTGATATGAATTTTCTTTAATGTTAGAAATATCAGGGTTTGAATGTTGCTTCTGACACACATTGTCTGGGTAACTATAGGCAAGTCTATTTATCACTTTGCCCCCAGACAAACCCCTAAGGTTATGAATTACAAAACAAAACAAAACAAAAAAACAGGTTTTAATTGGTTTTCACTTCCATACCAAGAGTTCCCCATGCTGATGAAAGTATTAGTCAAATACTACCTTAGAATGTGGCTCAAGAACACTTCTAAATTCAACTCCTGATCCAGATACTAATTAGCTGTGTGTCCTGGATCAGGTCACTTATCTTCTATTCCTCAGTTTCCAAATTGGTAAAAATGTCAGATGATGTTTTTCTAAGACTACTTCAAGCCCTAATCTATGACTTTGATAATTAAATGAAATCAGATGAACTACACATGAAAAGGTCAGAGAAACTTGCACATACTCTGAAGCTGAGATAAGGTTCTCTTTATTTCATGTGTCTGGGTTCAAGCTCAACAAACATCATTTGGAAATAACTAGGCAGCGCATATTTAGCTTTCCCTGAAATAGTCCTCATCTATTGCAAAAACTTCACACATTCGTTAATCTAACTTTGATTAGCAAACCACCAGTTCAATCAAGCATTTAACACAGACATTATTAGAAAATCTGAGGCCAGGGGCAATATATGAAAAAAAGAAGTCAAATAAAAATTATAACTGAAAGATATGTAGTACTACTTTATGTAAATCTGAAGAGAAGATCAAAGTTAAGGTTTAGGATTTATTAAAGTTTGTGACTGTCCTTTTTGTTATTTAAAGCCTTTCTGTATCCCTGTAACAACTGGCAGAAGAAGAAAAAATCTTAAGATACTTAAGAAAGCTTTTTACCCTGATTTCAGAGTCAAAGGACTGAAATTCCCCAGCTTCATTTAAAACATAGCTCCAATGCCAGTTCCTACAGCAAGCCTTTCCACTTTTTGCTGATTCAGTAATCTTCTAAAATTGCTTTTTATAAAAAATTCCATGTGTAGTTTTTTTTTGTATTTACTTATCCCTGCACATGTCATCTCTCTTCTATAGAAAGTAAGTCTTTTGAAGGCAGTGACTGTTTTCACTATTTTCTTAGCAGTGTCTTGTAAATAGAAAATACATGAAAAACTGCTAGTTAGATTGACTTGAACTAAATCTTTGGTTTGAATTAAATTCCATCCCTTTCCACAGACAAGTGGGTAAAGGAAATTAAGTAGCATGGAAAGGATGATGAGAGTAATAAAATCAAGGCAGATCACAATGGGGACAAAATCCTAGATCCACACATCAAAGAAAAACACAAGTATGGGAGCAGGAGAAGTCCATAGCACTTACCATTCCATAGTGTCCTTGAATCTATCCTCTTTCTCTTCCCTGTTTTATCCTGTTCCCTTCAAATTCAAACAAGTAATTTGGGTTAGTAGCTATGATCAGGACTGGAATAGGAAAGACAATTGATGAGGTTATTTTTTTCCTATTGTGGAGTGATTTGATTTTACATGGTTATTAGTATTAAGATTAGAGACATGATTATTTGTCTTATCAATGCTATCCATGGAATATATGTATATGTATGCATATGTATGTACACATGCATGTGTATGCATATATATACATATAAAAATACAACATACATGCATATGCGTACATAGATGTGTGTGGAATTGTTTCCTATGTATATATATATAACAAAGATATAAAGAGGAGATGATACAGTTCATGATAGAAAAAAGATTAAAAGATCATAAATGAATTTTATAAGAGCTGTGTTATCAAGAAATTTAAAAAATATGATATTAAATTACAACATATTATACAGAAATGTACCTAGGGAAAAACAAACAAGAACTTGGTCCTCAGGCTGCTGAAATTTAGAGCATCCCAATACACCTGTACACCACCAGCAATTAGAACAACTTAGCATTTAGCAAATTTTCATCATCATCAAGAAGAAGAAGAAGAAGAAGAAGAAGAAGAAGAAGAAGAAGAAGAAGAAGAAGAAGAAGAAAGAGGAAGGAGGAAGGAGGTAGGAGGGAGGAGGAAGAAGGAAGAAGGAAGGAAGAAGAAGGAAGGAGGAGGAAGGAGAATGAAGGAAGAAGAAGGAAGAAGAAGAAGAAGAAGAAGAAGAAGAAGAAGAAGAAGAAGAAGAAGAAGAAGAAGAAGAAGAAGAAGAAGAAGAAAGAGGAAGGAGGAAGAAGAAGGAAGAAGGAAGAAGAAGAAGTAGTAGTAGTAGTAGTAGTAGTAGTAGTAGTACCTTGCCCTGGCAACTGCCTTTCCCCAGGTAGCACTTCTTTGCCCAACATGACCCACCCACTCTATTCTCTTTCCACTTTGGCATCCTTCCCATCAGTGGTTTTGAGGTATATGCACTTATGCTATGTGTGTTGAGACCATGTATTTCTCCCAATATCACTATCCTCAACAACCCTATAGGAAATATTTTGTAGTATTAGCTCCAGTATGACAATGGTTAGGGCTCTAATCACTTTGAATTTCTTTCTACTTTGTCCATTCTCCAGGATTTAACTGCATGTTAAGACTCCATGTTAATGGAGTCCATATTAATGGATATGTTAATGACTCCATGTTTTTCACAGTCTACTCATTTTCTCTTTTCTTTATTACATTTTGCATTATATGAAAACTGCCCATGATTCTATTCCTTTCTACACAGTTCAAAATTTTGGGGACTCTTTTTTTTTCTTTTTTTTTTTGCTTTTTGGAGGGGCAATTGGGGTTAATTGACTTGCCCAAGGTCACACAGCTAGTGTGTGTGTGTGTGTGTGTGTGTGTGTGTGTGTGTGTGTGTGTGTGTGTGTGTTAAGTGTCTGAGGTCAGATTTAAACTCAGGTCCACCTGACTTCAGGGCCTATTCACTGTGCCACCTAGCCACCCCAACATACATATAGCTTCTCTTTTTAAACAAATGCTTTATTAACTTCTGTTTTACATCATTCATTTCCGCCAGGTTTTGAGTTACAATCATTTTCCCCCATTATTCCCCTACCCAACCTCCCAGAATAGTAGTCCCACAAGATATCGCTTCCTCCAATCTGCTCTCTTCCATACCTTCTCCCATATCCCCATCAACTTTTCCATTAGAGGAAGGTGAATCTCTGTGACCCAATGCCTGTACATCTTATCTTCCTATTACAAGCAAAAAAGTATTAATAATAGTGTTTATATATATTTGAAACATTTAATGTTACAACCTCGAATTTCAGATCCATTTCCTTCCTCACTTGTCACCCATTCCCTCTTGGGAGATAAGTAATTCAGTATATGTTGTACATGTCTAGCTATGCAAAACATTATCATAGTAGATATATTGTACAAGGCTGCTTATAATTCCCTCCCACTCATCCCACTCCCCACCTGGTCCATTCCCTACATGATCCTGTCCCTCTTCTATAGTGGGTACTTCCAACCTCCCCTCACCCCAAGGATGCCCTCCCATCCATCATCCCTCCCCTCATCCCCCTTCCCCCTATCCTGCAGCAGGTTGAGATATCCCATTTAGTATGTATGTCATTTTCTCCCTGAACCAAATTCCATGTGAATGTGGTTTTGCCTTTTTAGCCTTCCTTATTCTCCCCCTCCTTTGCAACCACTTCCCCTTGCTTCTTCTACATAAGATAGTTTACCCTACCCTGTCTCTCCCCATCTCCTCTTGCCACTTTCCTCTCTCACCTCATAATTTCATCCCTTGAGTATTCTCCCTTCCCAACAAATTCAACCTATGCCCTCTATCCATATATAACTGTAACGGTATACACACATATTCACATATGTATTCATATGACCACATACCCTTCTTCTATTATTTTCATAGTGAGAAAGATATCATCAGTCATAGTTATTGGTTTTCCATATAGGAATGTAAATAGTTCAACTTTGATAAGTTCCTTTTGATTTCTTTTCCCTGATTACCTTCTCAGGCATCTCTTCCTTCTTGTGTCTGGATGTCAAATTTTCCATTCAATTCTGGTTTTTTCCTCAAGAATGCTTGAAAGTCCTCTATTCCACTGAATGACCATATTTTCCCCTGAAACAAAATACTCAGTTTTGCTGGGTAGGTGACCCTTGGGTTCATTCCCAGTTCTTTTGCCCTCTGGAATATCATATTCCATGCCCTTCGATCCCTCAGTGTAGAAGCTGCCAGGTCCTGGGCTATGCTGATTGTGTTTCCACAATATTGAAATTGTTTCTTCCTGGCTGCTTGGAGTATTTTCTCCTTGATCTGGGGATTCTGGAACCTGTCTATAATATTCCTGGGAGTTTTCTTTTGGGGATCTTTTTCAGGAGGTGATTGGTGGATTCTTTCAACCGCTATTTTACGCTCTGGATCTAAAACATCAGGGCAATTTTCCTTGAGAATTTCTTGAAGGGTGATTTCTAGGTTCTTTCTTTGATCATGGCTTTCGGGTAGTCCAATAATTTTTAAATTGTCTCTCCTGGATCTATTTTCCAGGTCAGTGGTTTTTCCCATGAAATATTTCACATTGCCTTCTAATCTTTCATTTGTTTGGATCTGCTTAACAGCATCTTGATTTCTTATAAAGTCATTAGCTTCCATTTGCTCCAGTCTAACTCTGAAGGAATGAATCTCCTCAGTGAACTTTTGAGATTCTTTTTCCATCTGACAAATTCGAATTTTTAAGGCATTCTTCTCCTCATTGCCCTTTTGGGCCTCCTTTGCTATTTGAGTTAGTCTATTTTTTAAGGTGTTGTTTTCCTCAGTCAGGCTGTTGACCCTCATTTCATACTTTTCCTGCATCATTCTCATTTATCTTTCCAGTTTTTCCTCCACTTCTCTTATTTGATTTTTAAAGTCCTTCTTAAGGTCCTCTATGGCCTGCAACCCGCTCATGTTTTCCCCTGGGGCTTTTGGAGCAGGACTTCTGACCTCACAGTCCTTTTCCAGCTCTATGCCCCCAAAATAGGAGTCTAGGGTTGCATTTTTCTGTTTCCTTTGCCTTTGCATGTTGCCACTTAATTGCTTGACTTTCGGGCTTGTTGCCACACTATGGCTTTAAGGCCAGATAGAGGAATTTTCATCCCGAACGTGTGGGGGGCAACTTCCGTGTCTGGCAAGCTGTAAACCCACCCACGACTTCCACCCTAGATCACAATCCAGACCCAGGGAGGTTAAAGCAAGAGCGATTACCCCCCAAGACTGATCGCTGGATCTCCCTACAATTAATTGCAGGCCGGGAGCCGGAGCTGCCTCTGAAAACTACAAAATGGTGTGTCTCCTCAGTGGCTTCTAGCCCCCAGGGGAGGGGGCTGATGCATTCCCTAAATACCAGTCCCAAAGTCCATAGGACACTAACCTCTTACTTTGTCCTAGGCATGTCTATGTTGATAAATCTGGAGTCACCACAGCTACTGGTGTTCTGGGGTTCCTCCAGCTGTCTTCTGGCCCTGCCGCCCTGGGGCTAAAACCTCTGCTCAAGGGTACCTGGGCTCTGCTCTGCTCCTGAGCTCTGTGAGCTGTGTGCTGCCCGGTCCCAGACAGCTGCGCTGGTCCTTCCTGCAGGGCTGCTGGGCTGTCCTCAGTGGGAGGTTAGCTTCTCTGTGTCGTTCTGTGGGTGCTGGGGCTCCAGAAGTTGTTCAGAGTCCCCTTTTACATAGTTTGGGGGGAATCAGGGGGCAGAGTGGCTTGGAAGAGCTGTTTCTACTCAGCCATCTTGGCTCCGCCCCCACATGTAGCTCAACTCTTTTTTTTTTTTCAATTTTATTTTCAATGAAACAGAAAGTTAATCTGTATAGCAAGCCATGTATATGTCTCTCAAGAAAGCTTTGTTTTGTAGCATACTAGATAAAAGGACACTGCTATCTCTGTATTTTGCTTTCTTTATTAAACCTGAAAAAAGGTACTTTATCTATTAGTGAAACTAAAATCTGAAGAGATTTAAGTTCAATTTGAAACTCAGGACCCATATAGTATAAGCAGGTATTAAATGGAATAAAAGGATTTTTCTCATCATTCTTAAATTTTTATTTTTATTTTAGTTTTTTTTTTTTTAATTTTTATCTTTGCAAGAAGGTGTGATTGATCTCACTTCTTTACCAAGATAATCAAATACTGCTTCAGTCAGCGGGTGAAAAAGGGGATAGTTATTTTCTTTTTCAAAATGGTTTTATGACTAGTTCTATAAATAATTGTACTTTATCTTTCTTGAAACTATGTAACGTTAGACTACAAGACAAAGGTGAATGGTAAGGGCAATGTTTACATCTAGGAAGGCTTTTGTATATTGCATTTTTGCATTTTTTTCCTAATGGCTAATAAAATAAGCAAAATTATAGGATTGATCTCTAAAATATAGACTTGATTATTAGCACCAATATTTTTAAATATTGGGTATAAAAATAAAAAAAATACATGTATTTGGAAAATTGTATAGATTTTTATTGACCCCAAGTTTTTTGTTGTTCCACAAAAAAACAGAAACCCATCTTTTTAACACCAATATTCTTTCAGTGATGTGGTATGATTATAAGTAATGGAATTCTATAGCTTCTGAGGAACTAATGTTGAGTTATTTAAATCTCAAGGGGAATGTTGGAGGATATGGCAACCACCATCAGCTAGGACACAAGCAAGAAATTATATATATATATATATATATATATATATATATATATATATATATATATATAAAAAACAGGAGCTCTTAACTTGGAAATTATGAAAATTTTTATATATTCATCTATCTATATATATAGCTAGAACTATGTCTACCTATTAAATTATATTCCAATTCAATTATTTTATTTTGTAAACCACTGTGGCATAAATGGGTACATAGCTAGACCTTGAATTAGGAAGTTGTTATTTTTGTTAAGTCATTTCAGTAACTGCTGACTCCTAGAGGCACCATTAGGGTTTACTTGGCAAAGAAACTGGAGTAGTTTGTCATTTCCTTCTCTAGGAAGGCTTATGTGTATTGCATTTTTTCAATAGTTCATTCTCTAGTTCATTTTACAGATGAGGAAACTGAGTCAGCAGAGATTAAGTGACTTGCCTAGGGTCACACAGCCAGGGTCTGAGGTCAGATTTGAATTCAGGAAGATGAGTCTTCCTGACCCCAACTTTGGCATTCTATCCATTCTAGCTGCCCTGAGTCAGGAAGACCTGAGTTCAAATCTGGCATCAGAATTGTCACTCTGGGCAAGGAATTTAACCTCTGCTGCTTCAGTTCCTCATCTGTAAAATGAGGATAAAAATAATGTCTATCTACTAGGTTAATTGTGAAAATCACATGAAATAATATTTGTGAATTCTTTTACAAATTTTATAGTTAAAATTCATGATTTTATTATTATTGATATCTGAAAGCATTATTCTAAGGAATCTATAGATGTCATCAGATTGCCAAAGGGATTATGCTATGCAAAATGGACAGCAAATAACTGGCTTAGAAAATGTCAGATAAATAAAAGACTAGAAAAAGTCATGATCATGAGAAGTAATTCATTATCATATACTTGATTCATTGGTCTATGCACAATGTTAAAAAGTCTAGAAGGCCCTTAGTAACCCTTGTGTTAAAAAGAATTAGCACAATATAATAGAAAGAACCATGGATTTGGAATCAAAGGACCTGATTTCTGATTTCAGGTCTACTACTTATTTCCCATATGACCTTAACCGGCACTTAACCTATCTAAGCCTCAGTACCTCTTCTATAAAATGAGTAGGGTATACTGCATGATCCCCAAGATCCCTTCTATATTTTTATTTATATGTTGCTGTATGGGGACAGATTTACAAGTAAAAATTTAAAGGAAGTCAAAGAAGATAGGTAGACCTTGGTTCCTTATTATTGGAGAAAGGATCCACATCTACATCACAAATAAATCTGATTCTTCATATCTATCAATTAATCAACCAATAAGCACTTATTAATTATTTATCACATACTGTGTTAAACCCTGAGGCTACAAGAAAAGGTAAAAAACAGTCTCTGTACTACAGGAATTCATAATTGAATGGGAGAGACAATATGCAAATGACTATTTACAAATGATATTTACAGGATTACTTTGAAATAATCATAGAAAAAGGCACTAGATTTAAAGAGGAATGTGGAAAGGCTTATTTTACAAGGTGAGTTGTAGCAGGAACCTGGAGGAAGCCAGGGAAGTCAGGAGGTGAAAATGAGGAGAGAGAGTGTGGCAGGCATGGGGGACATACAGTAAAAATGATTCAGCACCCCCATTATTGGAAAGACTAAGGTCCATAATAGGATTTTTTCTCCTGGTTACTTGTAAATTATGCCATCATGCCAAGTTTATGATCTGTTTCCAAAACTCATGAGCCATTTCCTCCTTCTAGATAAGTCATCTGTATTATACTTTAACTACACTATTTCTCTGCTTTTCTCTTTATTCATTCTCCCTCTAGTACTGAAAGAACTAGAAGGTTTGAATTCTGAATTATTGTCAATGAAATCTGAATAATCATAGACAAGTGTTAAAGGACTTGTGAAAGGAATGTGGAAGAAGAAGAAGAAGAAGAGGAAGGAGAAGAAGAAGAAGAAGAAGAAGAAGAAGAAGAAGAAGAAGAAGAAGAAGAAGAAGAAGAAGAAGAAGAAGAAGAAGAAGAAGAAGAGGAAGAAGAGGAAGAAGAGGAAGAAGAGGAAGAAGAGGAAGAAGAGGACGAGGAAGGAGAACAACAAGAATTAGAACAAGGACAAAAAGAACAAGAAAAATTAAAATAAGAACAAAGGGAGGAGGACAATAGAGCTGGCCAATGACAGACCTGTGAACTTGACATCTATTGCTAGGGAAATTCTACATTGGTTCAATAAAGTGATGGTCAGTGAACATCTATAAAAGGAAACACTGATTACAAAGAACCAGGATAGCTTGATGCAAACAGGTTATGCTAGACTAACCTTATTTCTTTTTTTAAATAGATTTACTAAACAAAATATTAGATTCAAAAGAAGGCTATATTTTTAATTGTATTTAACACTGTCTAATATTTAATACTATTGGTGTGGAAAAGATTGAAAGCTATAAACTAGAAGATAATGTAATTCTTTGTGTTTAGAAATGATTGTATAAAATACTCAGAGAGTAATCATTAATGGCTCAGTCAATGTAGTAGAATCTCTTTAGTAGGATTACCTGTGGTTAGCCTTGTTCTATTTAACATTAAAAAAATTAGTAGGATAAAAATACACATGGAACACTGATCATATTAGGATGGTAAAGGGCCTTAAAATAATATTGTTAAATATTTAGCATAGTACCTGGCACATAGTAAGTGCTTTATAAATATTTGTTCCCTTCTCATCTCCTTTCCATGAGTCCATGCCCAGTGAATATCATAAAAAAGGAATTTAGCTAATTTTCCTAAAGAAAAGTAGATGGAAAGTGGACTAAATATTTAAGGGTTGTCATGTGAAAGATAGACTAAGCCTATTCTTTTTTGGCCCTGGAAAATGGCATCAAATATAATTTGGAAAGATACTAAGAGGAAAGTTTAGGGTTAATTTTAAGAATTTTTCCCCCAATTATTACCCAGAAGTAGAATGATTTGCCTTAGGAGGTAGTGGATTCCACTTCACTGGAGTTCCTCAAGCAGAGGCGTGATGATCACTTTTCAAATATGGTTTGACTAGATGGCTACTAAAATCTTTTTCAACACCAAAAGCCAATGAGTCATTGATCCAACCAGATGTATTACACTTTCCTTTCATCATTCATAGTTTATTTTCTTATTTCTTCACATGAGCATATTGTCTTAGTGAAAAATACTACTCCATCACTTTTGATTATTTACATCCATCACATTCTATACTTCTCAGGGAAATGTATCAATTACACAAACTTATGTCTCCAGAAAAAAAAAAAGATTCACACTACAAGACTCATAGTAGTTAAATTTAAATAATTCTATTGTGAAAAAAATCACCTTCCCCTCATTACTAGATCTCAAATTGACAAAGACACATCAGAAACCCCTCTCTCTTTCTCCTCCTCTCTCCCTTTCATGGCACCCTTCCATATTTAATGAACACACACACACACACACACACACACACACACACACACACACTCAAATACACGTTTTGTATTCACTTGTATGTAAGGTTCCATGTGGTTCATTCCTAAATGCTGCACCACCATTACCTCCACCTGATTTCCACCTCTACCCATCCTCTTATGCTCATTTACAATCTCTTATAGATCTCTCTGCTGTCATTCTTTTGTTGCTACAGTCCTTGACTGCTACTGTTTCACCACTAATCCCCTTATATTGTCTGGGGTGTTTGCAAAGAAAATAATCTCTTCAAGTCTGTTTTTCTTTCTAAGAATGTTTAATATGAAACTTTATTGTTGAACATCCATATTCTTTCATTTAGGCTTAAACTTAGAATTTGTAGGGTAGGTCACCTTGGACTATAGGCTAAGCCCCATTATTCTTTGTAAAGCATTCTCACTCTCAGCATTATTTGTTTGTTTGTTTTTTCTCAATGGAAATATTTAAATTTAACCACTATGATTCTTAGAGTCTGCAGCCTTTTTATTATTTTTGCTGCAGGCAATTTATGGATTCTTTCCAATGGCACTTTGTTTTCTGTGTTCAATAGTTCTGGGCTGTTTTCTTGTATTATTTCTTGAATTATGGTGTTGAAGTTTTTGACTTGCTGTGTTCTTTTGGGATACCTCTGATCTTTAGGTTGTCTCTACACATTTTGTCTTTGAGGTGAATGTTTTGCATGTATGGACAGCATGTTTTCTTTTAATGGTATTGCTTTTTGTTTCTCTTCTCCCAGAACATCCTTCATTTCTGTGTTTTTATGTTCCCAGTTATCTTTTGTTGCTTTGGTGTGACTTGCCAAAGTGTATTGAAGATTGTCTTTTTATTTTTCCAATTATTTCTGCTGTGAAGGTCATAAATTTTGTTCTCAATTTTCACTCCTTAAACCACTCAGGAACAGTCTCTTATAATTCTGTGCTCCCTTCAAGTACTCTTTTTCATCACTTGTTCAATCATTTGCCTTTGTTTTTCAATATTTGTTGATAAAATTCCTGAACCTTTAAAAATAGATTCAAGGGGCGGCTAGGTGGCGCAGTGAATAGAGCGCCGGCCCCGGAATCAGAAGGACCTGAGTTCGGAGCCGGCCTCCAACACTTAATCCACACAAACAAAAACCTAGCCGTGTAACCTTGGGCAAGTTACTTAACCCCAATTGCCCTAAAGGGGCGGCTAGGTGGCGCAGTGAGTAAGAGCGCCCGCCTTGGAGTTTGGATGACCCGAGATCAGATCCGGCCTCAGAAAATGAGCACCCACGCATAAATAATGACTAGCCGTGTAACCTTGAGCAAGTTACTTAACCCCAATTGCTTTAAAAAAAAAATAGATTCAGGGCGGCTAGGTGGCGCAGTGAGTAGAGCGTCGGCCCTAGAGTCAGAAGGACCTGAGTTCGGATCCGGCCTCAGACACTTAATGAACACAAACAAAAAAAACCTAGCCGTGTGACCTTGGGCAAGTTACTTAACCCCAATTGCCCTCAAAAAAAAAAAAAAAGCAAAAAAAAATAGATTCAAAAGTTATATTTCCTTCTGTTATTAATGTCTTCCTTTTTTTTGCAAATCTGTCTATGTACAAGGTCTTTGAGTTTTCTTTCACCTAAGATCTTTAGTAATTTCTATCTTATTTTTCCTTCATTTTCTGCTATTTCTCACTTTCTATATGCCCTCTGATGGTGGTTTTCTGGAGACTGCATCTCAACGTATCTCAGCTTCCACTCATGCTGAGCAATGCATGCTTCTTCAGCCCAAGTTTCTGCCTTTGTGATGTTTGAGTTTGGGGGAGAAGAGAACTGGACTTTACTGGATGGTAGGTTCTTTCCCTCAGGTTTCATGAAGTACTGGGCAGCCCCTCATACACATTTTCCTGCTCTAAACTCTGTTTCTCTATCCTTTGGCCCAATAGCATAGTGCACAGCTGGAGCTATCACAGCATGGGTAAATTTCTACTTTTTAAAATTTGGATCTCCATGTATTGGAAAGAAATGGGAAAAATGAGGTGTGAGGTAAAATTCTGTTGCAAACCCATGTGTCCTGTCAGTTAGTATAGCCTTCATAGTAGGAGCGTGGGAGAGAGAGTCCTAATTGAGATTTCTTCAGGCATTAGATAGTGGAGTTTTACTTTATTTGGATTTTGGGCATCCAAGAATATGGAGAGAGCTTAAATTCCTTTTAACTCCAGCACATAATTTTAATTTTTAGGGAGGTTTGTGAAGTCATGAGAATAAGAAAAAATGTCCAACCCTCCATCTTGGTAAACATATATGGGACCCATTAGCCCAAACACATCTCAAACATTTACTAGTCAAGTAATAACTAAAATGACATTAAGCCATATTTTCCTCATTTGTAAGATGAAAATAATAATACTTGGAACACTTACTTGACAGAGTTTGGGGGAGATAAATGCTTTGTAAAACTTCAAGTCTGATGGAATGTATTATTTGTTTCATAGACAGATATACATTTATAAGCATATTATATATATACATTATATAAAATATACATAATTCATAGCACATGTTATGATAGACCATCAGTGATCAAAGAGAAGTTCATTGGACACCTTCAAAATGTTTCCTTGGCTCTTTTTTTTGGTGTATGGTTTGACTTTGTAGCTCAGAATATTAAGACTCATGTAATCACAGAATCTGAGAGATAGATCTCAGAGGTGATATAATCCAATCTATATCTGAGCAGTCATTTAGTGAGTCAGGTAAAATGGATATGTTTTGTAATTACCATGTGTAAGAAACTGTGCTAAGCACTCCCCAAGAAGCTACTTGCAATATACCTGACATAGAGTTAACCACCTTTTCTTGGAAGACCTCAACTGACAAGGAACTCATTGCTTCTTAAGGAATCCAATTTTACTTCTGGGCAGCTCTCATTATTGGGCATATTTTCATTATATTAAGCTTAAATCTGTCTCTTTGCAAGATTAGAAAGGACAACAAAAAGTGAATTTTCTGTATCCTCTCCCCATTTAGAATTGTGTGTAAGAAATTATATATATGTATATATATATACACAATAACAACAAAAAACAATAAATTATATTATTTTTTCATTCTCAAAACTGAATATATTTCTTCTTTTCTCATTACCCACTCTCCCATTTTTAATCTTCTACCTAAATTCAAGGTTTTCCTAAAATTTCTTCTACTAAAATATGAAATAAAGGTAATTGGGTTTGAGAATAAAGTAGATATAGAATTTTGTTGCTAGCTTTATATTCTCTACTATTCAAGATTGTATTCTTGAAGATGGAAAGGTATATTTAGTAACAGCCCTAAAAATAATAATAATGAAAAACAGAATATATGCAAGTGAGCATACTCTTAATTAGACATAGAAATGGTATCTTTAATTAAATTCTTGATTAGTTGGTCCTTGTGTCACATCCCAAAATCCATTAAATTCTGGTGCTATTAAATCATATCATATGATTATCACTTTCAATAATGTATTTATTCACATCCAAGAATATTCATATATTTGTCACAGAATATGGTCACTTGCTATAAGGACAGAAAAAAAGCAGCAAAATGACCAGTCCTGGAAAAAGTAGTCTGGGATTACTTTGGTTTTATGAATAACACACACATGTACATATACACATATGCATGCATACATGAATACACAGTGTATATACATGTATAAATGAATATGCAAAGGTTGGATAATTTTGTCCACAACTTGGACATTTCCGACAGCTATGGCTTGGGGTGTAGAAAGACCCTGAACTTCTGATAGGTGAGTTTTATCCATTTCAAGCCAGACCTGAATGTGACATTTATTTACCTCCTCTATCCCTTATTCCTTCTACCTTTTGCTCTATAAATAATCAAATCAACAGCATCATTGTAGGAAGGAGTAGACCAATGCAAATACAGAGAACTCCATTCATATTCAATAGAGCAAGAGGAAAAAATTTAAAGCAAATTGTCTTGGTCTTCAAGGCTAGAATACTCTAGTAACTCTAGTAAAACCACCCTTTCAAGAAGCAAAAGTTACAGTTCAAAATGTGTGAGAGGAGTGAGTAGATGGTACATAATTCCCTGGGTAATAATGAGGTTTCTTCTCTAGTCTTCCCTGACATTGTTGTTCCTCAATATTATGACTCTAAGGAGGTCAATCAGTCAGGGGCTCATGTCTGTATTTTCCTATATTTCCTATTTAGTCCCTCCCTGGGCACTATATTGCCTCAAATATAGTGAGATTCTGGGAGTGTATCTCAGGAGTGATGATAGGTCCTACACATTTTTCAGCATATCTGAATGTCTAACCTCTTACAACTGAATTCAATCCCCTGCACAGGGGAATTTTCCACAAGATATAAAGGGATACAATGGGATATAATGAAAAAAAAATTGCTGAATTTCAAGCCAAAAGACACAGGCTCCTAGATTTTAATCCCTTCTCTATCACATACTACCTGTGTGATTTGGGGCAATTCATTTAAAATCTCTGGGGCTTAGTTTCCTCATCTGAAAAGTGAGGAAACTGGACTAAATTACTTCTAAGGTCCACATCTTATCTGTATATCTATACTCTTTGTGACAAATCATAATTTTTTTTTTTTATAGTAGAGAGGACTTTCATTGAGTGGACTTTCTTTGCCTCAAGACTTGTGTATTCATAACTTATCCCAGATCTCACCTTCTAACTTTATAGAGCAATAGGGTTTTCCCTATCTGGTATTCTTACCAGAATCATGTGTATTCATCTTGTTTTACAACCTACTCTTTCATTTATCGCTATTATTCATACCTTCCAGTCTACACAAAAACTTTAATGTCCTGTTACTATCCTCTAAATTTTCACTCTGATTCAGGGTAATCCCATTTCCAACTCCTCTTTGATAGCATTTCCATGTCCACTTCCAGATTATTGTGCTATCCATGCTTTTCAATGTACAGTGTGGGAATCTCACCATATCGGGATTGGGTAGGGAATTTCATTCACTATTTATTTCACCTCTTTGCTTTAACCCTTCACCTTAAGTAAAACCCAGATATTCCAGGATAATACAAATCCCCTAGTACATACTACCTTCCAGGTCTCACTTTGTCTTAGTGATGATTAACTCTCCTCAATTCTAAATCCACTTCTCAATGATACTGAAGAGGTTGCCCATCAAGAGTGTTAGGATTCTTCTGGAGATCCCAAAATACCAACATGCTGGGTCCTGCCAAATGAATTCAACTCAAGTCTTCTCTCAGTCAAAGAAAATTAAAGTTTATTAAAAGTTCACTTGTATTAGACACAGTGTAAGTCTGTGCTATGGGGCTCTCAAATAGAAGGAAGATAAGACATTATATACAGAAGGTTGTGGGAGGAATCTAAGGGTGGTATAGAGGAGGAGTTTGGGGAGGGTCCTCAGGAGAAGTCAGATGAGGTCAATGAGTGATTAAAGGTGGGAACTTTCTGGAGGCTAACTGGAGCTGACAGACAATGGTGGAGTAGGCCAGTTCAAGGGTGGACTGATATTTTGATAGGCTCAAGAGTGGGAAGTAGATGGACAATGGAGGGCTAGGCTAATAACAGAAGTCTGGGCCCAGCCACAATGTAAGGCTTATGGCCTCATGCAAATGCCTCATAAAATAGGAGGGTTTAATCAGAGTTCAAGGGAGGTTCCCAGAGCCTATATCTCAGGGGCTCAAGGAGAGCTCAAGGGGGCTCCCAGAGCTTGTACCTTATAAATACAAGAGAATAAATCATTTTCCTTTTTTTTCTGAAGTGATGCTTTTAGAATGAATCCTTCTTCATAAGTAACTCTCTCTATATAGTAACTCTCTCTATACTGGGCATTCTTCTACTTTTCTCAAGATTTGGAGTGTTTTTCTTTTCTATATCCCTCCATTACAGTCTTAATCAAATGTATTATTGTTGTGCTAAGGTGACACTTCATCCTAGAATAGATCTGAAAAGTTTTCTGAGTATTAGACTAGGTCAATTCAGAGAGCTTTATTATAATGTTGACTGGAGAGGGATGGACTCTTCTGTCAAAACAACAGTGAAAGACATATGTTGCCATTGAATTGAATTACATTGCAATCCATTGAAACATATTGTGGTCCTTGAAGCCTCCATATTTTTTTTTTGGAGGGCAGTTGGCGTTAAGTAACTTGCCCAAGGTCACACAGCTAGGTTTTTGTTTGTGTGTGCATTAAGTGTCTGAGGTCGGATCCGAACTCAGGTCCTTCTGACTCCAGGGCCGACACTCTACTCTCTGTGCCACCTAGCTGCCCCGAAGCCTCCATATTTATATCCTCTGTCCTAATGCCTAATTAGGCCACTTTAATATTCAAATTGACAACCCATTTTTCATCCTGACTTCATGGCTCCTCACCCTCTTCAACTAAACAAATCTTAATCTTCTGCTCATCAGCCTAAATATCCCACTCCATCACTGTCATTTGGGAACACTCTGAACCTCTCCATTACACAGCACTGTTCTAGTATGTAATCTTAAATATGATGTTTCACCTTACCCATCATAAACTCCATTCATACTTTATTCCACTCACATCATTTACATAGGCTGTTCAATAACACCAAAAGTGCTCCATTCACTCAAAAACTCCCAGATAATATTTTACCTTGTCTGGATTTCATGGTTATGAGTACATTAGAAAGAATACTGGGGGGTGGCTAGGTGGCGCAGTGAATAGAGCGCCAGCCCTGGAATCAGAAGGACCTGAGTTCGGAGCCGGCCTCCGACACTTAATCCGCACAAACAAAAACCTAGCTGTGTAACCTTGGGCAAGTTACTTAACCCCAATTGCCCTAAAGGGGCGACTAGGTGGAGCAGTGAGTAAGAGCTTCGGCCTCGAGTTGGGATGACCCGAGATCAGATCCGGCCTCAGAAAATGAGCACCCACGCATAAATAATGACTACCCGTGTAACCTTGAGCAAGTTACTTAACCCCAATTGCTTTAAAAAAAAAAGAAAGAATACTGGATTTGGAATTAGAAAACTTAAATTTATATCATTGCTTACAATTTTGGATCAACATGACTTGAGAAAGCCATTTACCCTTTCTGAGCATCAGTTCATCAGTAACATGAGAAATATAAACAAGAGAGTTCCTAATATTCTATGCTTTTACCCTATGATTCCATGGAGCCTATCTTTAGAAACGTCTTAGAGCTCCTCAGCCTCACCCTGAATGGATCTTCATTTAAAAGTTCTCTTTGTCATGACTTTATGATGAATAAATATGATTAAATTTTGTCTTTCCTCTCTTTTATTTATAGTCTCTATGCACTGATAAAGTGATAAAACCATAATTATTTGGTACTCTCTATAAATGTATGCTGTTACTTGAAATTTGGTCTTCATTTATACTTGGCAACCTTTTCAATAAAATCTGGTAGCCTCTCTGCATTTAGCTACTGTGGTATCATTTGCTTCTATATCATTAGGACATCTCCAAAGAGTATTCTATATTTCCTGCCTCAACTTTCAGGTCACCAAGTTACTCTTCAATCCTTGAAATATGACCTCGTTCACAAACATTCTACTGAAGCTACTTTCCCAAAGATTGTCAATAGCAGAAAAATTGAGATGTTGTGAATAAAGATCTGGCTTTATAGTTGAACTACCCAATTTTGAATCTTAGCTCTGCTATTTATTACCTATAACTTAAGATAAGTCACCTAATCCCTCTGAATCACAATTTCTTCATTGGTAAATAGGAAAGATTAAAAAAAAAAGTTTAAAACAGCTAAAGTCACTGAGATTTTACCTTTGTATTCATAGTTTTTGTCAGTCTCTGTAGTTTTATTAGCAGAATCCTTTACATAAAATCTATGAGTATAGAGGAAGGTCTTTTTTGTCCACAAGGATGAATAGAATGAAGAGCAATTCCTTGACTACCATATAACTGAATGCGTATTAATCCATCAGGATAGATCAACTTTTGCCTTTGTTGTGTAGAAGAGAAATCAGATATCAACCATTATGGGTAACAACACACAAAACTTCTGTTACTTAATAAAAGGAAACAAAAAACTGGTTTCTGAATAATATAACACAAACTCATAAATATTTCTGCTTTATTACTCCTGAATTTCATCATACCCCTTTAATGCTATTCTGTAAGTCACACAGCATATGCCTTTATTTTCTTCAGTTAAAAACAAATTAATATAGACTCTTAACTTCTTTCTCTACATTCCTCTCTCAGCCAACCAGGTACTTACATAAATCTCAAAACAAAAGTGTAGAAAAATGAGAAAAGAAAGCTACATAAAATTTATAATAGTTCAATGGACTTTAATACAATCCTTTACTATCTCTTCTGATTTATTTTTCGAAATAACATTTTAAATAATATCTTTTATATTTGATATGCCTGTCGTGTCCACCTCTGTGCACATAATTTTTTTCATTGTTTTTATAATTGAAGTGCAGGGGAGTCCATCCTTTTATTAAGAGAAAAAAAAACATGTCCTGTCAAAACATACTATCATGTGGGTCACTGAATTGTCAGCCATTTGGTGCCCCTTCATCTAAAATTCCAAGATTCTTTCTTTCAACAAACAAAAGCTCTTACAGGGAAGAAACCCCATGTAATCAAAACAAAACACCAACATTCCACATCACAAAGTAGATTATTTCTGAAAATACTCTATTGCTTATTTTTTTGCTGTCACAGAATAGCACAGTTATTTTTTCCCTGTGGTATTGAATCCCTGTAAAGCCATGTACACCCAGCTTTCCAGAGAATAGTTGCTGTGGATAGCTTTCAAGGTTCTGATCACATAGTATAGCGAATACTCTATTCAATAACAAATCCAAGCAAAACATTCACAGAAAATCAAGGTACAGCATTCAAAAAATTACAACTTATCACAGAAAATCAAACTTTAGTATTCACAACATCTTATCATTAAAAATGGCCACATAGTTTTCACCAAAGTGGTTGCAATATTTAGAACAAATAACAATCATCTCAAAGTTCAATAGCCAAAGTCTTCCACTCATGGGGCACACTAAATTAACTCAGTCACTTATTCAGCAAACAATTACTAAGTATCATTAGAAAATACACAAACCCACAATCCCTAGATCACTAGTAAACTACAATTTCATCATTACTCAGTATCCATGGAGAGGTCTTTTCATCTTGACTTGAGGCCAGTTCTCAGATTCCCTGTATCCCCTTACATGGTCCCAGATTCTATCTGAATTCACTAGACTGTCACCTGGGTTCAATGGCAGACAGCTCCCAGTTCCTTGTCCAGCTTTCTGTGTAGGTCCTGCTCCACACTGAAGTTCATAGGGTCTGGTCTATGTCAGATCCTTCACAATTTCTGCTCCAGGGAATTCAAGGCTCAACTAAGTCACAAACAAACAAAGTCTCAGTATCCCATTCATGCTTCCTCAGTCTTCTGCAGCTCATTCAAAAAATCAGAATCACCTTATAGAACCTGGGGGTGAAGGGGCTCCTGGGGTTCTGAGCTCCTGGGCTCCTGTTCAGAAGAAGCTCTACTCCCACAAGTTCTCAGAAATTTCTGGCTCAGTTCTTAATTCTCTCTTCTGTAGCTGCTCTGCCTCCAGATTCTAGTCCTAAGAAATTCTGACTGTGCCTCTCTGGGGCTTTTCTTATATACACAGGATTAGCTACTTCCTGTTTCAGCTTTCCTGTAATGTCAGCAATAGGAGAGAGGAGTTCATACCTTCTGTTTCTTTCACAGAGGCTTGATCAATTACTAAATGCTTATTATCTGCTCATGTGACAATACAAAGTGGTGAGATTACATTACCATTACAATCCCCAAGAATGATCAATCAAACTTGTCACTATAGAGTAAATCTGCATGCCCCCAAACCTTTTCCTGACCTTTAATTGTATTCTAATTCCTACTTATACCTACTTGTTCAATAATGTTCAAGCATAGCCTAATGGTCCAGGGGTAGGGAACCTGTGGTCTTGACCTTTTTTATGTGACCTTTTCAGTCCTTGTGTGTAGCTTTTTGACTAAGTCAAAGTTTACAGAACAAATCCTTTTATTAATGGGATTTGTTCTATGAAATTTACATTCAGTCAAAGGGCTGCACTTGAGGGCCTAGAAGGCCATGTGTGGCCTCAAGGCCACAGATTCTCCACCCCTGCCCCTAACCCATTTCATTAAGCTATTTGGAACTTTTGTTCTTATGGTGAAAAACTCCCTTACATACTCAATATTTTACCTATATTACTTTACCATCCTTGTTTTAACTGAAACTTAGACCTCCACCAAGGAAATCATATTGTTTGAAAATTACTTATGAGTCTGTATGTTTATAGATAACATGTTAGTGTTTTGTGTCCTATGCATTTTCCATTCCCCACCACCACTCAAATTCATGTTTCATGGAATGGTGAAGGGTGTGCACTTTGATTTGCCACTGCTACATACAGAAGTTTCCAATAGCATTATCTATCTCATAATATTCTCCCCTCTTACAAAGTTCATGCAACCTCTCCCCCACTTGTAATTATCATCTATTGATCTCTAAATCATTCTCACAATTTTCCCAATGACTTAATATGTGATTTTCATCCTCACTCATCTTCTATTGTCACCACAACAAACTTCAGCATACAAGATAGCAACACTTCTACCCATTAAAATAATATAATTACTCAAGCTTGTCAACTGTAACAGCTTCTTTCTTCATGACAAATCATCTACAAACCAACTTAGTCTCTCATTAGAAATCACTAGATTTTTTTCTCTTGAGGACTCTTGGATTTCTTTCAACTTCAAGACTCATAATGTTGAAATTGTGAACTCTGGGGGGGCAGAGCCAAGATGGCAGAGTAGAAACAGCTCCTCCAAGCCACTCTGCCCCCAGATGCCCCCCAAACTATGTAAAAGGGGACTCTGAACAACTTCTGGAGCCCCAGTACCCACAGAACAACACAGAGAAGCTAACCTCCCGCTGAGGACAGCCCAGCAGGCCTGCAGGAAGGACCAGCACTGCTGTCTGGGACATGGCAGCACACAGCGTGCAGAGCGCAGGAGAAGAGCCAAGCCCAGGTCCGCGTGAGCCGAGATTTTAGCCCCAGGGCGGCAGGGCCAGCAGCTGGCTGGAGGAACCTCAGAACACCAGGAGCTGTAGCTACTCCAGAATTATCAACATAGACATGCCTAGGACAAAGTAAGAGGTTAGTGTCCTATGGACTTTGGGACCTGTATTTAGGGAATGCATCAGCTCCCTCCCCGGGGGCTAGAAGCCTCTGAGGAGACATGCCATTTTGTAGTTTTAAGAGGCAGCTCCAGCTCCTGGCCTGCAAATCTTAGGGAGATCCAGCGATCAGTCTTGGGGGGTAATCGCCCTTGCTCTAACCTCCCTGGATCTGGATTGTGATCTAGGGTGGAAGTTGTGGGTGGGTTTATAGCTTGCCAGAAACGGAAGTTGCCCCCCACAGGTTCGGGACGAAAATTCCTCTATCTGGCCTTAAAGCCATAGTGTGGCAACAAGCCCAAAAGTCAAGTAATTAAGTGGCAACATGCCAAGGCAAAGAAAACAGAAAAATGCAACCCTAGACTCCTATTTCAGGGACATAGAGCTGGAAAAGGACTGTGAGGTCAGAAATACTGCTCCAAAAGCCCCAGGGGAAAACATGAGTGGGTTGCAATCCATAGCAGACCTTAAGAAGGACTTTAAAAATCAAATAAGAGAAGTGGAGGAAAAATTGGAAAGAGAAATGAGAAGGATGCAGGAAAAGTATGAAATGAGGGTCAACAGCCTGACTGAGGAAAACAACACCTTAAAAAATAGACTAACTCAAATGGCAAAGGAGGCCCAAAAGGGCAATGAGGAGAAGAATGCCTTAAAAAGTCGAATTTGTCAGATGGAAAAGAATCTCAAAAGTTCACTGAGGAGATCCATTCCTTCAGTTAGACTGGAGCAAATGGAAGCTAATGACTTTATGAGAAATCAAGATCCTGTTAAGCAGATCCAAACAAAGGAAAGATTAGAAGGCAATGTGAAATATCTCATGGGAAAAACCACTGACCTGGAAAATAGATCCAGGAGAGACAATTTAAAAATTATTGGACTACCTGAAAGCCATGATCAAAGAAAGAACCTAGAAATCACCCTTCAAGAAATTCTCAAGGAAAATTGCCCTGATGTTTTAGATCCAGAGGGCAAAATAGAGGTTGAAAGAATCCACAGATCACCTCCTGAAAAAGATCCCAAAAAGAAAACTCCCAGGAATATTATAGCCAGGCTCCAGAATCCCCAGATCAAGGAGAAAATACTACAAGCAGCCAGGAAGAAACAATTTCAATATTGTGGAAACACAATCAGAATAGCCCAGGACCTAGCAGCTTCTACACTGAGGGATCAAAGGGCATGGGATATGATATTCCAGAGGGCAAAAGAACTGGGAATGAACCCAAGGGTCACCTACCCAGCAACACTGAGTATTTTGTTTCAGGGGAAAATATGGTCATTCAGTGGAATAGAGGACTTTCAAGCATTCCTGAGGAAAAAACCAGAATTGAATAGAAAATTTGACATCCAGACACAAGAAGGAAGAGGTGCCTGAGAAGGTAATCAGGGAAAAGAAATCAAAAGGAACTTATCAAAGTTGAACTATTTACATTCCTATGTGGAAAAGCAATATCTGTGACTGATGATATCTTTCTCACTATGAAAATAATGGAAGAAGGGGGTGTGGTCATATGAATACATATGTGAATGTGTGTGTATATGGTTACAGTTATATATGGATAGAGGGCATAGGTTGAATTTGTTGGGAAGGGAGAATACTCAAGGGATGAAATTATGAGGTGAGAGAGGAAAGTGGTAAGAGGAGATGGGGAGAGACAGGGTAGGGTAAACTATCCCATGTAGAAGAAGCAAGGGGAAGTGGCTGCAAAGGAGGGGGAGAATAAGGAAGGCTAAAAAGGCAAAACCACATTCACATTGAATTTGGTTCAGGGAGAAAATGACATACATACTAAATGGGATATCTCAACCTGCAGCAGGATAGGGGGAAGAGGGATGAGAGGAGGGATGATGGATGGGAGGGCATCCTTGGGGTGAGGGGAGGTTGGAAGTACCCACTATAGAAGAGGGACAGGATCATGTAGGGAATGGACCAGGTGGGGGGTGGGGTGAGTGGGAGGGAATTATAAGCAGCCTTGTACAATATGTCTACTATGATAATGTTTTGCATAGCTAGACACATACAACATATACTGAATTACTTATCTCCCAAGAGGGAATGGGTGACAAGGGAGGAAGGAAATGGATCTGAAATTCGAGGTCGTAACATTAAATGTTTCAAATATATATAAATATTATTATTAATACTCTTTTGCTTGTAATAGGGAGATAAGTTGTGTAGGCATTGGGACACAAAGACTCACCTTCCTCTAATGGAAAAGTCGATGGGGGTATGGGAGAAAGTATGGGAGAGAGCAGATTAGAGGAAGCGATATCTTGTGGGACTACTATTCTGGGAGGTTGGGTAGGGGAATAATGGGGGGGAAATGATTGTAACTCAAAATCTGGCGGAAATGAATGATGTAAAACAGAAGTTAATAAAGGATTTGTTAAAAAAAAAAAGAAATTATGAACTCTGACACAAGTCTATCATATTTTCCCATTCCTACTATAAGGCTGAAGAACATTGCTAAAGATCCACAAAACTAAATTTATTTTACCCATAACAAATGTATGATACTATAAGCTTTTGTCAGTTTTCATCATTCTTTCCTGCTTTGGTTTTGGAGAGCACCCTCCTCTGATTCTCCTCCTGCCATCTAATTATTTATACTTCATACTTTTATACTATCTATCTTGGAGAAGTGACTATTCCACAAAAATCAACATACAGCTTAAGAGAAGAAGCAGAAACAGAAGAAGGAGAAAGATGGGCAGGAGAAGAAGGAGGAGGAGGAGGAAGAAAAAAGGAGGAAGAGGAGGAGGAAGAAAAAAGATGAAGATGATGATGATGATGATGATGACGACGACTACAGCAAAATGAAAAGGAAGAAGAACAATAGCAAGAATAAAAGCTATATAGAGTACATTAAGGCTGGTTAAAAGTTTTAAATACATTATCACCACTTAGTCTTCTCAACAACCCTCTGAAGTTGGAATTATTATTATTATTATTATTATTATATTTATAATACAGATGAAGAAACAAGAAGAGAAAGTGTTAGTTATTTGCCTTTGATCATTAGACTAGTTAAGTGTTTGTGTCAGGATTTGAACTGATGTTTTTGTGACTCCTTGATTCCAAACACTATGCCAATTCATCTTCCATTTTCACAATGATAAGATTATCTTTAATTATTTCCTCTCTTCTATATCTCTTTTCCAAACATCATCAATTCCATCATTGTAACATACCTTGGATCTCTCCTGGCCTCTCTATTCCCACTTTCCACATAGTGTTTAAGCCATCATTAACACTCGTTAAGACCACTGAAAATCTTCCTTAAGGTCTATCTTTTTTTCTTTCTCTCCTTTCCTCTCCCTCAAATTCATATATTTGCAGTAAGTGTATAAATGCAAATACATGCCAACAATCTACATGGCACAGGCTTCAGAAATAAAAAATAAATAAACGAGGTTCTGCTCCCCACTAAGTTAATATTATATCAAGCATTAATTTATTGTGTAATTAAAAGCTATCTTGCATAAATATCAACTCTCTCCAATGGTCACATTGAATAATTTCCTATTCCCTCTTGGTTTGAGTACAAAATGACATCTAAGACCCTACACAATCCAACATTTATATCCTTATATCATTTTGCTGTCTTCTATACAATCTATATTCCAAGGCAACTTGATTATTTTTTGCCTCAGGACATGTACAGATTTTTTTACATCTTTTACTCTTCCTTTTTCCTTGATTTATAGAATGTCCCCCCACCTACCCCATCCTTACTGAACCATTAGAATGCAACTAAGGTATCACCTCTTCTAGGAAGTGCTCTTTACCCCTCAAGTCAGTAACGACAATTTCCCTTAAATCTCATAAAGAGTTACAAGTTGTATTTCACTCTTACTTTAATATTGCAGAATATAACTATTTGTATTGATGTCTTATCTACTCAACAGACTCTAAGTTTCTTGAGGGTAAAGATCACATCTCTCCCTATGCACTAATACAATGATCTGAATATTTTATGTGCTTAACTGGTGACCTTTATTGATGCCTTTTGCTTTCAATTTTAATATACTGAAACAATGTTTACTAGGCTGTCATTTTGGGAAATCAACCTTTTATTAGAATCAATTATGGAGTTATTAAATTAAGAAGGACTGCAGAGATCAACTAGCCCAATCACTTCTTGCAACATGTATCTTGTCTACAATGCTACTGATCATGAAGTTTTCAAATGTCATTGTCATATGAGGAAAATAATCCAACTCACACTACAGCCAATTGAAATTTATTTTCATAAAGATCTAATTTTCATAACATTTTTCTTAGCGTGAACAAAACTTTGACTGCCTGTAATTTCCAAATATTATAGTTCTGTCCTTCAAAATCAACAGGCACAAGTCCATTCCCTTTTCTAAAGGATAATGCATTAAATATTTGAAGACATATATATTACCACCTGACCCTGAGAACTTCTTCAAACTAAATATTTGCAACTCTTTGAACTTGAACTCCTTTTACATAGTTTTTAGTTCCTTCATCATCTTGATCATCTACAATATGCATATAGATTCGTAACATAAATTCCATCCTATTCTATTATCCACACATTAACCAAAGTTAGTAAGAAAGAAAATAACAAGCTCAAGAGAATGGCATAAATGTTTCAGAAAGTTTGGATGATACTTCTTCTTAAAATGAATATATACACTGAATCTCTGTTCAGGTTTCAATTAAACTGATTTTTTGTTAAATAAGTGATTCCTATACCTTAAAAGATGGTTTTTCCTTTGTTTTAAAAGAATAAGTTTTAAATCATATCTTTAAAAAATTCAAACTGATAATCTAAAAATTATGAAAATTTTGTTTTTGGAATTATGTCTATACATTGTGTGTTTGCATTAAATATATTGATGTTCCATTTGCCAGTCAAAAGAAGTTTTCTACTGGACATGAGACATGATGCTTTATTATTGTTGTGAACTGGTGAAAAGGTTCAAATTTATCTAAAAGCATTGTAATAAAAATATTTTTAAAACATTAATGTATTTTATCAGTCTGAGTGAGGATGATGATGGTAGCAAAAAATGTTCAAACACTCCCTTAGTCTTACTATGCCAAGGGACATAGAACTTTAAAGCCTGTCTTTAAAACTATAGTTATAAGCTTATGCAACTCAAAGTACCCATATAATTTTCTAACAGGCTATCAAGTGGTAAATTTCTAGAGCTTCATAGTAAATCATTGACTTTTTTGTGTAATGGGGTGATGGAGGCTATTTAATTAACCTAAAATTTTTCACTGGCATAGAATTTTGAACCATCTGCCAGAATCATTAGCAATTTATAAGCTGAGTTCAGCTGCAAATGTTCATAAATCCAATCACATATAACCTTTCCAGTAAATGACACCAATCAACTGAGATTTATGATGAAGGAAACAAAAGACTTATTCATTCTAAAGATGTGAAACATTAAGATTTTCTTGTTGAAACCCCAGGTTTTACTCTGTAGATATTGTGTAGTCATTACAGTGTAGAACTGATGAATACAGATTATGCAGTTCCCTTGGAAGTTATGAAGAAATGTGAGATGTTCAATATTTGATAATGCTTCATTTTACTCAATAAGATTAAATGATGGTATAGGCCCAAGGAGTTTAAATGTGGCTATTGAATAGTGTATGTCATAAAACATTGGAGACCACTCTTTGTTAGAGTACATAAGCAGGTAAGGTAGATTACTTGACAAAGTTTCAAAAATATCCATCAAAGTTATCTTGAGAAAGCACTAAGATTTCATTTTCTGCATCTTTGGTTATAATGTGATGTTCTATTTAAAGAGAATATACCGTAATTGTCTTCAGAAAGTTGAACAAATTATCAGAGCTCTAGTATAAATATAGCCTGAATGGTTTTAAATTAAGAGGACAATAACCTTTTTTAACCATAAAAATTTGGTAGAAAAGGGAAAGAAGAAGACTACTGATCTGTTGATCATTTCCATAATGCATCAGTGGTGATACAGATCACTTACTTGAGAAAATTGGATTACCTTACATCAAATTTAATCATTGTTTGATAATTAAACAAATTATTGTTCCTTGTATATGACATTCCACTGGGTTTCATTCTTTGTAATAATCTTTAAAAGATCTAAAGTTTATAAATATATTTAAGATTTTTGGTTTAGCAAAAGACAACTTAGTCTGGATTTGAGTCAGCTTCATTAAAAGCATACCAACCTCATATTTGGAGAGATAAACACCCCAGTTAGAGAATTTGCCCCAAGACTACATAGCTATAAATATACAGTCAGAAGAAAAATATCAGGAAATTACATTGGAATTTGAATTCATACTGTTTGTGTTTTAATTTCCAAAGCAAGGATATTTACTCTGCTTTTAAAATATTCCTTTAATCTTTTATATTATACTTCTATATTTTATAATAATTTCAATATAATTTGTATTTCCAGGTATTTAAAAACATTATTTTGAGATGTGCAGAGGCTTTTTTGGGCTCTCAAAGAGGTGCATGAAACAAAAAGGGTTAAGAATCCATGTTCCAAAGAGAGAGAATAATTTGACTACTGAACTTTAGGACAATTACATTTTAGAAGCAGAAATAGTATGAAGAGAAATTATATCATTTCAATAAACAGTATCTTTCGGAGGGCCCAAGGGTAATATTACTGAAGATGGTTTCACATATATTATGTAAATTAAAATATGTAAATTCATATAATAACATTGTATAATAACAGAATACCATAAAAATTCAGGTTTATTGACTAACAATAGACCAATGATTACCAAGTTGATGCAGTGGAGGGAGGGTCTATCCTGGGGTCTATAACATCTGAATTCAAATCTGACTAGCTATGTGATCTTAAGTAAGCCAATTAAGCTTTTTTTAACCTCAATTTCTTCAGATGTAAAATAGGGATAAAACATAAGGAATATCCCCAAAGTTGTGAGGATCAAATAAGATAATTTTTGTAAAATTCATAGCAAAGTGCCTGCCCCATTGTAGGCACTTAATAAACACTTGTTTCCACCTTTTGTAACAGCAAGATATTTCACATATAGCAAAGTAGTTGCTTCATCTATGCTTCTTTCCAATACCTTCCTCCTCCCCCAGTATATACACTTGTAATGTGTTAATACTGTATTTAGTGGAAGCTGCATGGAAAGGGAGACGAAGGGTCACATTTCTTTCCTGTTCATATTTATGGCTGAAAAAAAAAACACTGTTGTGAACTGAACACTGTTAGTTTTGCCTATTTCTTTCTAATAGTTGGATTTTTATTCAGAATTTTAGAGCATTAGCTAAACAAAAGACAAGAGGTTTTCTTAGTTCAATCAACAGATGGCTGTATACTATACAGCTGCTGCTGCTACTACTACTACTACTCCTACTCCTACTCCTACTCCTACTCCTACTACTACTACTACTACTACTACTACTACTACTTGTGTTATTATTGCAGTAATTTTACTTGTTACAAAGCTTATAATATGGAAGCAACTAATAGGTTCTGGGGTTACAAAAATTGATAACTACCACAGTCACTGTCCTTAACAAGTTAACAGTTCAATGGAGGAATAGGTTGTATAAACAAGTAAAGATGATTCAGTGTGAAATTAAAGGACAAAAAAAAATTAAATACTTAATTAAAATAATAATATAAAAATAACAATTAGTCCATTTTCAGCTGGGGGAAAAAGTGAGGATAACATATATTGATATTGATAACAGATATTGAAAGGACTTCTGAGGTTGTGTAATTCTACCCTGAACCAAAGTATAATTATTTCTAATCTATAAAAGATGAGAAAACAGGGGCAGCTAGGTGGCGCAGTGAGTAGAGCGCGCCCTGGAGTCAGAAGGACTTGAGCTCAGATCTGGCCTCAGACACATAACACACACAAACAAAAACCTAGCTGTGTGACCTTGGGCAAATTACTTAACCCCAATTGCCCTCCAAAAAAAAAAAAAAAGCAAAAAAAAGAAAATGGAGTAACATAAATAAATAGTATAAATAAGCCTGTAAAATAGGTTGGAGAAGGATTCATTCTATGTAAAGAGTTTGGGTTTTAACTCTACTACTAATAAAGAGTCTCACAATATTTTTGATTCCTGGCATAAATCATATTTGTCTAATAAATAGATTATCTTGACAGTTGCATGAAAGATGAATAGGAGATGATAGACTCTGAGGATAAGAATAGTAATTATAAGGTTATTTCTATGATTAAGGAAAGAGGTTATAACAGAAGAAGGCAGTGTGAGTTAGAGAAGGGATATTTCTAAAAAATATTCCAGAAATATAAGCAATAGGAGTTGGCACCAAATTGGACGTACATTAGTTTACTTTTCTCTCTTTCTTTCCAACCTTGACACTACTATTAACCATTTTAGCTTCATACTAACCTCTGCTTTCTCTTCCCTTCTACCATTGTCCTTTCATTTCCCAACCCTTATCAAACTCCAAATGTTGATTACTCCCAGCCTCTATCTCTGCTTCTGCTCAAAGTGTATTTAAAAGAGCTAAAGAATGGGCCCATTATAATTGGACTCTCACTTACAGGGAAACAACTATTTTACTCTTCCATACTTGATTCTCCATTTCACTCCCCAAAGACATTTTAAACTTTCCCTCCTCTCTTTCAACCTTCCACATTTCTCATTCCACCTATCCTTTTAGCCTAGGACTTCATGTCATTCATTATTGGACTATAAGAGAACATTCAATATGAACTCACTTTCTCTTATCTTCATCTCAAAATGCTTTGATACAATTCCCCCACTCTCTTCTTCTTAAAAACATGTTTGTTTGTTTTTTTTAAAGCAATTGGGGTTAAGTAACTTGCTCAAGGTTACACAGCTAGTCATTATTTATGTATGGGTGCTAATTTTCTGAGGCCGGATCTGATCTCAGGTCATCCCAACTCCGAGGCCGGCACTCTTACTCACTGCGCCACCTAGCCGCCCCTTTAGGGCAATTGGGGTTAAGTAACTTGCCCAAGGTTACACGGCTAGGTTTTGTTTGTTTGTTTGTTTGTGTGGATTAAGTGTTGGAGCCCGGCTCCGAACTCAGGTCCTTCTGACTCCAGGGCCGGTGCTCTATTCACTGCGCCACCTAGCTGCCCCTAAAAAAATGTTTTTAAGATTTTTTTTTGTAATTTTGAGTTCTGAATTCTCTCCTTCCCTCCCACCTACTGAGAGGGCAAGCAATAGTACACGTCAACTATACATGTGAAATCATACAAACATATTTCTATATTAGTCATTTTACAAAAAAGGGAAAATAAAGTAAAAAAAATATACTTCAATTTACACTGAGTTTTTCAGTTATCTCTCTAGAGGTAGATAGAATTTTTTCAGTGTGAGTCCTTAGAATTGTCTCAAATCATTGTATTGATGAGAGAAGCCAAGTGTTTCACTGTTGATTGTCACTGAAACATTACTCTTACTGTGCACAATGATCTCCTGATTTTTTCTTTTCACTTGCATCAGTTAATATAGGTCTTGCCATATTTTTCTGAAACCACTCCCCTTTTCATTTCTTACAGAACATTAGTATTCTTTCACTTTCAAATACCACAACTTGCTCAGTCATTCCTCAATTAATGATCATCCTTTTTTTTTTCTATTCTTTGTTACCATAAAAAGAGCTGATATAAATATTTTATACACACACACACACACATATATATATATACATATACAAGTATATGTATATGCTTATAGTTATATATGTGTATATATGGATATGTATATATACATGTCTATGTACATGTATATGTATATCTTCTGTATACTATAATAGCAAGCAAAGAAGTACTTAAATCATTGTTTCCGTTGTTTAATTATTTAGCAACTTGTTTCAGTTCAAGTTTCTTTTAAGCCTTGCCATGATTATATCAAGTCTTTGGTAAGAAACAGAACTTGTGAACCCCTGTTACTGATGCAATGGGAAGGGGAGGAGCTAATGGCCATTTATAAGGAGAAGCCCAAGCTGGGAGAGAGCAGAACAGAGAACTGAGAAGACAACTCTTGTGGTGGCAGAGTTGAAAAGGAGAAAACTTGTGGTATCCAGGCACTCTACATTTGTCTTTTCTGTCCATGTTGATTTTTGTTTGTTATACTTTGTACAGAAGCTCTGGGACCTTATTGGAAGCTCTGAAAGAGGATTTTCTGGTTGTCTGTTTACAAAAGTCATGGAAGAGGGTTTTCACAGGTCATGGGATGTTACTAATGATTTGTGTTGACTTCTCAGACCTTGTTTGTGGGTCTGTGTTGATTTCTATGTTGATGATATGTGTTGACCTCTTGGACAGTGTTTCTGTATTTGTCTTGATTTCTATGTTGATGATTTTTGTTGACTTCTTGGACCTTGTTTGTGGGTCTCTGTTGATTTCACAGACAGATAGTGAATTGATGATGGTGTCAGCAATGTGTAGGAATGTTGTTTGGGATCTGTTAAGCTTTGTTTTCCCAGAAACAGGGACTGTGAAGGACGTGAGGTGGACTGGACATTGTGAACTTCAATATGGAGTGGAAACTGGATGACAAGCTGGATGGGGTGCTGAGAGCTGCCTGCCTTTGAATCCAGGTGCTAGTTGGGTAGATTTGGGCATGAGCTGCGACCATGGAGGAGGAGCCATGGAATCTGAGAGCCAGCCCCAAGTCAAGATGAAAAGACCTCTTCTTAGGTACTTAATATTGACTGAGAAGATCATTATTTATTTTGACCTAGGGGTGGATAACTTTGACCTTTTTATTTTGTGTTCCTTAATGAGGCTTGATCCTTAAGAATGACTGAGTTAAGGACAAATTAAATGACTGTAATTTGTTTAAAACTATGTGGCCACTTTAGTGATAAGTCGTTATGTCATAACATTAAGAATGTTGTACTTTGATTTCTGTCAATGTTTTATCTTAGTTTATTCCTGAATAAATAGTGAGTTCACTATACTATATAATCCTCTGGAAAGCTGCTCATGCTTGGTTTTACATATACAGACCTGGTATTGGCATTGCTAAGGGTATGCAAAGTTTTATAGCCCTTTGGGCATAGTTCAAATTGTTCTCCAGAATGGTTGGACCCAGTTCACTACTCAACCAATGGTATAGTAGTATACCTATTTTTTTCATTCCCTCCAACATTTGGCATTTCTGAAAGATGTAAGGCAGTACCTCAGTGTTGCTTTATTTAATTTGCATTTATTCTAAGCAATAGTGAATCAGAGCATTTTTTTTCATATGACTATAGTGAGCTTTGGTTTAGTCTTCTGAATACTGCCTGTTTAATATCATTTAACCATATATCATTTGGGGAATGGAACTTTTTTTTTTTTAAACTTGACTCTTATCTATATATTTGAGAAATGAGGACTTTATTAGAGAAACTTGATGCAATTTTTATTAATGTCACTTCATTGTCTATGGATCTTTTAGCACAATACAGTTAACCTGTTTATCTGTTTGAATTATGTCCTTTTCCTAATTGCTACCTCTTCTTTTTTTTTAAAGTTGAAGCATATTACATTTTGCTCTAATTCTTTATTTAAATTCCGGGGGTTTCTTTCTGTTGAAAGTGTGTGTTTCTTTTAAACAACATATTGTTGGATTTTGGTTCCTAATCCATTCTGCTATCTGCTTCTCATCTCATTCACATTCACAGTTATGATTACTAGCTATGTATTTGTCTCCATCACATTTTCTACTGTTTATTCTTTTCTCTCTTTTTATCTTGTTCTTATCAAAATATATTTTGCTTCTAACCTGGCTACCTTTAATCTTCCCTCCCTTTTATCATTCCTCCACCTTCCTCTTATCCCTTTCTGCTTCTGTTTCTCTATTGGATAGACCACTTATATATACAACTGAATGGATAGATAGATAGATGGATAGATAGATAGATAGATAGATAGATAGATATACAGGATTTCTATATGCAACTGAATATATATGTATATACACACATATTCATATATACATATATACATAGATATGCATGTGTGTATATGTATATATATATATATATTCATATTCTTTCTTCTTTGAAACAATTCCAATGAATTTCCTTATTTTCCCATCTACTGTAAAAGTTCTTTCTTTTGTGCTTCTCTTATTCAAGAATATTTTTTCCATTCTATCTCTTCTACCTTCTTCTACTACATTCCTTTTTCTCACCTCTTCAATTTTTAGTGATGATTCCAGCATAATAACCTCTTATATATACTCTCTGTCCTTGATTCCTTTCTAAAAAATCATCAGACTTGACAGTTACGAACTCATAACTGAAGAAAACAGTTTCATTTAAATGAGGATCTCAGATGCCAAAATGGAAAAAGTTTAGAAGAGAAGAGTAAATGGAGGCAATGAAGTTAGATCACATTTCATGACTTTGTGAAAGTGAACTAAAATACAGGATGATAGTTTGATTAAAGGCAGTGTCTACTGAAAGCTTTTTAAGAATGGGAAATATCTGTGCATTTTCATTGCAGGAAATGAACTGATAGTGAACTATTGATGATTAAAGAGGGTGGAATGATTGAGGAGGCAAAATACTAGAGAAGACAGCAGTGTACAGAGGCAAAGACTGATGTGAAATGGTTGTTTGGCCATAGGTAGTCATTGCCAAGACTAGGGTAAAGGAGAAAATAATGGACTGGAGCCAAGATGGCAGATTAGAGTTAGCAACTCAGCTTCACTCTCTCAATATTCCCTCCAAACAACTAAAATAATTCTTCAAACTTTAAATATTTGTATGCTTGGGGTAGATGTCCCTGAACTTACTAATGGGTTTGAGGCCTGGTGATTATTCTCAGCCTGGTTTAGCTAATATGCTGAGATGGTTTTACTGGAGTATGTGACTCCTGCAAGTTCTACAGTTTCTTGGAGGTACAGATAAGAGTTGGAAGGCAAGTGTACACCAAAAGTAGGTGAGCAGGTTTAAAAATGGCTCAGCCAGCCCTCACATCAAAGGTGTTAGTTCCCCCTGAATTAAGTATTTAATAAATGTTCATTTAATTAAATTAAATAAGTATTCAGTTGTATATTTGTATATTTCTTAATGTATGATAAAGTACAATAGGTATGTAAAAAAGCAACTGATCACTAATGAATAGCCTACAAACTCTACTGAAATTCTTACAATCTCAAGAGAAAATGCAGAAACCTCCCAGCCTTCTGGGTTGTACTTCTATGACAATCTTCTGTGAGAACCTAGAAAAAAGTCATATAATATTAGAAGACATGGATGGGCTGCAATCTTCCTTGCAACAGGATGACATTTACATTGAAATCATATATGGATTTGAGTAAATAAAGTAATATCACATTTGATATATTACTTAAGTATATATTATAACTTAAGGGAAAAATTATTTTCCCCCTATAAGAGGAGGAAACTGAGGACCACAAAGTCTAAGTGACTTGTCCGATATCATACATCTAGCCAGGCTGAATTCCTATAGAGAATATAGGCTACTCACCAATTACTGCTTTTGCCATAAGCCCAAACCCTGACATATAATTCATGATAACAAATGAAAGAAAATGTTAAGTACTTTTCAAATATCAGAATGCCTACTTAAATTAATTAAACATTTATTAGTTCCTTATTATATCTAAGATACTCTGCTGGGCACTTAAAGAGATAACAAAGTTTAGGCAATCTTATTTCTTCTCCTGGGATCTATAGACAAATAAATATGACAAGTATGTAACTACAATACTCAACTGTCATGAAGGAATCAAGTGGTTAGTATTATAATTATTTCTACCAACAAACTAAGAGCTCTAATCCCTAACAGATCTTTGAGACAGATTTACAGAAAGATCCCATGAATATGTTTTGCTTAATTTATACTTCCTTTGCTTATTTCAGTCAAAAATGATTTTTTAAAAATTTTTGTCGGGGGGCAGAGCCAAGATGGCAGAGTAGAAACAACCCTTCCAAGGTGCTCTGCCCACACCATCTCCAAACAATGTAAAAGGGGAATCTGAACAACTTCTGGAGCCCAGCACCCACAGAACGACACAGAGAAGCTAACCTCCTGCTGAGGACAGCCCAGCAGCCCTGCAGGGAGCGGCCAGCACAGCACTCTGAGAGTAGGCAGCACAGCGCACTGGGAACAGACAGCAAGGTGCTGTGGGAGCCGAGCCCACAGGGCAGCTGGGCCAGCAGCCAGCTGGAGGGACCCCAGAACACCAGCAGCTGTGGCAATTCCAGAACTATCAGCACAAATATGCCTAGGACAAAGTGAGAGGTTAGTGCCTGATGGACTTTGGGACCAATATTTAGGGAATGACTCAGCTTCCTCTCCTGGGGGCAAAAAGCTGCCGAGGAAACACAGCACAGAAGCCATTTTGCAGCATCAGTGGCAGCTCCAGCTCCTGGACTGTGAACTGCAGAGAGATCCAGCAATCAGTCTGGGGGTTAATCACTCTTGCTTTAATCTGCTTGGATCTGGATTGTGGTCTTGGGGGGAGGCCTGGGGTGGGTATCCAATTTGCCAGAGTGGGTGGAGGCTTTACAGAGGCCGGCCATCCTCCAGAAGTTTTGAAGACTCCATATTTGGGACAGAAGCTCTCCTGTCTGGTGGCAGAGTCCTATTGTGGCAACAAGCCAAAAAATCAAGTAATTAAGTGGCAATATGCCTAGGCAAAGGAAACAAAATAAACAGAAAAATGCAACTTTAGACTCCCAATTTGGGGGCAAAGAGGATCAAAGCATGGAACATGAGGAAAACTGTGAGGTCAGAATTCCTGCACCAAAAGCCCCAAATGAAAATACAAGCTGGCTACAGGCCATAGAGGACCTTGAGAAGTGGGGGAAAAATTGGGAAGAGAAATGTGAATGATGCAAGAAAAGTATGAAATGACAGTCAACAGCCTGACTGAAGAAAACAACACCTTAAAAATAAACTAACTCAAATGGCAAAAGAGGCTCAGAAAGGCAATGAGGAGAAGAATGCCTTAAAAAGTCGAATTTGGGGGGAGGAGCCAAGATGGCAGAAAGGAAACAGTAACCTCACTGAGCTCCTCGGTCACTAAGGCTCAAACGGTGAATCTGAGTGGAATCTGGAGTGAGGAAGCCCACTGGAAGATGAAGTGTGGCAGAGTCCAGCATAGGAGGTTGCCCAGTGTGTCCGGAATGGTCGAGCGTAGAGCCCGTGGTGTATGCACAGCCTAAACCTAAGAGCAGACAAGCAGATTACACCAGAGAGAGCAAAAGCCCCAGCCTGCAGACTTACTGAGGACGAATCACAGTCATCTCTGGAATGAGTAGGATCACTGGAGTCAGGTAGGAGAGTTGGGCCCTCAGTGGAGAGAGTGGCTTCTCTGGCTGCATTCCGCCCCCAACCTGGAAGTTTAGAAACTGCCTGCCTGTATAATACAGGGGCTGGAATGGCAAAGTAAATTCTAGCTGCTCTGATCCTCTCATCCCTCCTTCATGAAGCAGAAAACCCAAAGATAAGTCTCCCACCCAGATTGAAATCCCAAGTTAATGGAAATAGCCCCAGGCTTGAGAGTCTCCAAGAAGGGGTGTAACTGAGACAGCCAGGAGTCTGAAGAGAAGAGAGGGTGGGGTCCCAACAAGCCCCACCTCTCCTCACCAACAAAAGCCTACTTATACCTCAGGGGTATAAAGGCAGAAATCTGAAGTGGTCAGATGCACCCATAGCTACTCATCTACATCCCTCATTGACTTCCCTGACTTAGCCATAAACTAGCTACCCAGAGGTATTCAAAGTCAAGGATCAGGCCCTAAACTCATGGCCTGAGAAACTAAGAAACAGGAAGTCACAATGGGAAAAAAAGAAGCTGAGAAGGAGAAGGGGGAGGCAAAAATGTCTATTTGAGCATACTATGCAGGGCAAGAACAACAAAATACACAGGACAATATAGACTCTCTACCCACACCTGAGACCACAGAAGGAAACATGATCTGGTCTCAAGCCCAAATAGCATTCCTGGAGGAGCTCAAGAAAAAATTTAAAGACCAAATCAGGGAGGCAGTAACCAACTTGGAAAAAACGTCTCAGTGAATTAATTAGAGAAAATACCTCCCTAAAAAAGGAACTTCAAAAAATAACTGAAGACTGTAATTCAATAAAAATTAGAAACAATCAAATTGAAGCTCAGAACTCTATGATGCAGCAAGAGTCAACCAAACAAAACGACGATCAAAAAATTGCAAGAAAATGTAAAATATCTCACTGGAAAAATAACTGACCTAGAGAACAAATCCAGGAGAGTCAACCTAAGAATTATTGATCTACTGGAAAGCCATGATGAAAAAAGCAGCCTAGACAACATCCTCCAAGAGATTGTGAAAGAAAACTGTCCTGAGGTCTTGGAATAAGAAGATAAAATAACTATCGACAGAATTCACCGGACTCCTCCTGAGAGAGATCTCAAACTGAAAACTCCAAGAAATATAGTAGCCAAATTTCAGAATTACAAGATTGAAGAAAAAATTCTACAAGCAGCCAAAAAGAAACAATTCAAATATCGTGGAACTACAGTTAGGATCACACAGGACCTAGCAGCTTCTACATTAAAAGATCGGAGGGACTGGAATTTGATATTTCATAGGGCAAGAGAGCTAGGACTACAACCAAGGATTAACTACCCGGCAAAACTGAGAATAATCTTCCAGGCAAGGAGATGGACGTTTAATGAAATAAGGGACTTCCAGATGTTCCTGATGAAAAAGCCAGAGCTCAATGGAAAATCTGATCTCCAATTACAAGACTCAAGAAAGACATAAAAAGGTAAACAAGAGAAACACAGACTCACACATGCATAAGTGCACACACCCACACCCACAAACACATGCTCATTACTTGAGATGCAACAAGAGTAAAATGTTCACATCCCTATATGTGGAGCTGATAACTGTCAATATTCAAAATCTTTATGATTATCATGACCTTCAAAAGGGTTATACTTAGATAGAGGGTGTGGGTATGAATGCACTAAACTGATGTCTAAAAAAAAAAAACTATTAAGGGGATCAAAGAGACTGTAATGGGAAAAAGGAAAGGATTAGATAGGAAAAGGTAAAATATGCCATCTGAAGAGACATTAAAACACACTATAGAAGACGGGAAAGAAAGAGGGAGAGGAACATCATTTAAACACTATTCTCACTGGTTCTGGTTCAAAGAGGGATCAACTTAAATCAGTGAAGTTTAAGATTTTAATGTGAATAGACACATAAATTCATTAAATAGAGGAAAAGGAGGGAGGGAGAGGAGCAATGTTTGAAATTTACTCTCATTGGTTTGGAATCAAACAGGGAGTAATTCACTCTGATAAGTATAAAAACTTATTCCATCCTATAGAAAGCAGAAGGGTAAGGGGAGGTGAAAAAGAGGAGACTAAAGGGGGGGATTAGAAGGGAGGGAAACAGTAATAAGGGGAGAGGGTAGGTTAAGAAGAGGGTTCACTGGGTGGGAACACTGAGGGAGGGGGTGGTCAAAAGGGAAAACTTCAAGGAGGGGAAGGGAGAAGCAAGAAACAAAAACATAAACAGGGGAGGGAATAGGATGGAGGGGAAGAGACAGATAGTCATTATTACTGTGAATGTGAATGGGATGAACTCTACCATAAAACAGAGGCAGATAGCAGAATGGATTAAAAACCATAATCTTACAATATGCTGTCTACAAGAAACACATTTGAAACAAAGGGATACCCACAGGGTAAGGATAAAAGGTTGGAGTAAAATTTATTATGCCTCAGCTAAAGTAAAAAAGCAGGGGTAGCAATACATATCTCAGACAAAGCAAAAGCAAAAATAGATCTAATTAAAAGAGGTAAGGAAGGAAACTATATCCTACTAAAAGGCACCATCGAGAATGAAGCAATATCACTACTTAATATATATGCACCAAGTGGTATAGCATCTAAATTCCTAGAGGAGAAGTTAAAGGAATTAGAGGAAGAAATAGACAGCAAAACTATACTAGTGGGGGACCTTAATCTTCCCCTCTCTGAACTCGATAAATCTAACCTCAAAATAAACAAGAAAGAGGTTAAGGAGGTGAACAGAATCTTAGAGAGACTAGATATGATGGATCTCTGGAGAAAAGTGAATGGGGATAAAAAGGGATTTACTTTCTTCTCAGCAGTGCATGGTACATACTCAAAAACAGACCATGTACTAGGGCATAAAAACCTCACAATCCAGTGCAGAAAGGCAGAAATATTAAGCGCATCATTCTCAGATCATGATGGAATAAAAATTATATGCAATAAAGGGCCATGGAAAGATAGACTAAAAACTAATTGGAAATTAAACAATTTAATCCTAAAAAATTGGTGGGTCAAACAAGAAATTATAGAAACCATCAATAATTTCATTCAAGAGAATGATAATAATGAAACAACATACCAACATTTGTGGGATGCACTAAAGGCAGTTCTCAGGGGAAGTTTTATATCCCTGAGTGCATACTTAATTAAAGCAGAGAGAAGGGAAGTCAATGAATTGGACATGCAATTGAAAAAGCTAGAAAAAGAACCAATTGAAAATCCCCAATTTAGTACTAAATTAGAAATATTGAAAAGCAAAGGTGAGATTAATAAAATTGAATTTAAGAAAACCATTGAATTAATAAATAAAACTAAGAGTTGGTTTTATGAAAAACATCAACAAAATTGATAGACCCTTAGTCAATATGATAAAAAAGAAAGAAGAAAACCAAATTATGAGTATCAAAAATAAAAAGGGTGAATCTACCTCCAATGAAGAGGAAATCAAAAAAAATAATGAGGAATTATTTTTCCCAATTGTATGCACATAAATATGACAATCTTAGTGAAATGGATGAATATTTACAAAATCAAAAGTTGCCCAGGTTAACTGAAGAGGAAGTGAATTACCTAAATAACCCCATCTCAGAAAAAGAAAGCAAACAAGCCATCAAAGAACTCCTTGGAAAAAATCTCCAGGGCCAGATGGGTTAACTAGTGAATTCTATCAAACATTTGAAGAGCAATTGATTCCAATACTCTACAAACTATTTGGGAAAATTAGTGAAGGAGTCCTACCAAACTCTTTCTATGACACAAATATGGTACTGATTCCTAAATTAGGAAGAGACAAAACAGAGAAAGAAAAATATAGAACAATTTCCCTCATGAATTTAGATGCAAAAATTCTAAATAAAATATTAGCCAAAAGACTCCAACAACTTATCACAAAAATAATACAATCTGATCAGGTAGGATTCATTCCAGGAATGCAAGGATGGTTTAATATTAGGAAAACCATCAGTATAATTGAGCACATCAACAATAAAACTAGCAGAAACCACATGATCATCTCAATAGATACAGAAAAGGCTTTTGACAAAGTACAACACCCATTCCTATTAAAAACACTAGAAAGTATAGGAATAAATGGAGCCTTCCTCAAAATAGTTGATAGCATCTATTTAAAACCATCAGCAAGTATTATATGCAATGGCGATAAACTAGAAGCCTTTCCAATAAGATCAGGAGTGAAACAAGGGTGTCCACTATCATCCCTCTTATTCAATCTGGTACTAGAAACACTAGCAGTAGCAATTAGAGAAGAAAAAGAAATCAAAGGAATCAAATTAGGTAAAGAAGTGACCAAGCTATCACTCTTCGCAGATGATATGATGATATACTTAGAGAATCCTAGAGAATCAAGTAAAAAACTACTAGAGACAATAAATAATTTTGGCAAAGTTGCAGGATATAAAATAAACCCACATAAATCCTCAGCATTCCTGTACAACTCTAATGAAACTCAACAGCAAGAGATAGAAAGAGAAATCCCATTTAAAGTCACTGTAGACATTATAAAATATTTGGGAATCTACTTGCCAAAACAAACCCAGAATCTATATGATCACAGCTACAAAACACTTCTCACACAAATAAAAGCAGACCTAAATAGTTGGAAAAATATCAATTGCTCATGGCTGGGTTGAGCTAATATAATAAAAATGACAATTTTACCCAAACTAAACTATATATTTAGTGCCATACTAATCAATTTACCAAAAAACTACTTTCTAGAGTTAGACAAAATAATAACAAAATTTATTTGGAAAAACAAACGGTCTAGAATATCAAGGGAATTAATGAAAAGAAACTCTAGGGAAGGTGGACTAGCTATGCCAGATCTTAATCTGTATTATACAGCAGCAGTCATCAAAACTGCTTGGTACTGGCAGAGACGTAGAGTAGTGGATCAATGGAATAGATTAGGTGCGGGAGACAAAGCAGTTAATGAAAATAGCAATCTATTGTTCAATAAACCTAAAGACCCCAGTTTTTGGGATAAGAATGCACTATTTGGGGGGCGGAGCCAAGATGGCGGAGTAGAAACAGCTCGTCCAAGCCTCTCTGCCCCCAGATTCTCCACAAACTATGTAAAAAAGGACTCTGAAAATCTTCTGGAGCTCCAGCACCCACAGAACGACACAGAGAAGCTAACCTCCTGCTGAGGACAGCCCAGCACCCTGCAGGAAGGACCAGCGCAGTGGTCTGGGAGCCGGCAGCACGCAGAGCGCAGGAGCCGAGCCGAGCCCAGGTCCACGTCCATGTGAGCCGAGGTTTTAGCCCCAGGGCGGCAGGGCCAGCAGCAAGCTGGAGGAACCCCAGAACACCAGGAACTGTGGAGACACCAGAATTATCAACATAGACATGCCTAGGACAAAGTAAGAGGTTAGTGTCCTATGGACTTTGGGACCTGTATTTCGGGAATGCGTCAGCTCCCTCCCCTGGGGGCTAGAAGCCGCTGAGGACAAATGCCATTTTGTAGTTTTCATAGGCATTTCCGGCTCCCAGCCTACAAATCTTGGGGAGATCCAGCTATCAGTCTTAGGGGGTAATCGCTCTTGCTTTAACCTCCCTGGATCTGGATTGTGATCTAGGGTGGAAGTTGTGGGTGGGTTTACAGCTTGCCAGAAACGGAAGTTGCCCCCCACAGGTTCGGGACGAAAATTCCTCTATCTGGCCTTAAAGCCATAGTGTGGCAACAAGCCCAAAAGTCAAGCAATTAAGTGGCAACATGCCAAGGCAAAGGAAACAGAAAAATGCAATCCTAGACTCCTATTTTGGGGGCATAGAGCGGGAAAAGGACTGTGAGGTCAGAAGTCCTGCTCCAAAAGCCCCAGGGGAAAACATGAGCGGGTTGCAGGCCATAGAGGACCTTAAGAAGGACTTTAAAAATCAAATAAGAGAAGTGGAGGAAAAATTGGAAAGAGAAATGAGAAGGATGCAGGAAAAGTATGAAATGAGGGTCAACAGCCTGACTGAGGAAAACAACACCTTAAAAAATAGACTAACTCAAATGGCAAAGGAGGCCCAAAAGGGCAATGAGGAGAAGAATGCCTTAAAAGTCGAATTTGCCAGATGGAAAAAGAATCTCAAAAGTTCACTGAGGAGATTCATTCCTTCAGAGTTAGACTGGAGCAAATGGAAGCTAATGACTTTATGAGAAATCAAGATGCTGTTAAGCAGATCCAAACAAATGAAAGATTAGAAGGCAATGTGAAATATCTCATAGGAAAAACCACTGACCTGGAAAATAGATCCAGGAGAGACAATTTAAAAATTATTGGACTACCTGAAAGCCATGATCAAAGAAAGAACCTAGAAATCACCCTTCAAGAAATTCTCAAGGAAAATTGCCCTGATGTTTTAGATCCAGAGGGCAAAATAGAGGTTGAAAGAATCCACCAATCACCTCCTGAAAAAGATCCCAAAAAGAAAACTCCCAGGAATATTATAGCCAGGTTCCAGAATCCCCAGATCAAGGAGAAAATACTACAAGCAGCCAGGAAGAAACAATTTCAATATTGTGGAAACACAGTCAGAATAGCCCAGGACCTGGCAGCTTCTACACTGAGGGATCGAAGGGCATGGAATATGATATTCCAGAGGGCAAAAGAACTGGGAATGAACCCAAGGGTCACCTACCCAGCAAAACTGAGTATTTTGTTTCAGGGGAAAATATGGTCATTCAGTGGAATAGAGGACTTTCAAGCATTCTTGAGGAAAAAACCAGAGTTGAATAGAAAATTTGACATCCAGACACAAGAAGCAAGAGATGCCTGAGAAGGTAATCAGGGAAAAGAAATCAAAAGGAACTTATCAAAGTTGAACTATTTACATTCCTATATGGAAAAGCAATAACTGTGACTGATGATATCTTTCTCACTATGAAAATAATGGAAGAAGGGGTGTGGTCATACGAATACATATGTGAATGTGTGTGTATATGGTTACAGTTATATATGGACAGAGGGCATAGGTTGATTTTGTTGGGAAGGGAGAGTACTCAAGGGATGAAATTATGAGGTGAGAGAGGAAAGTGGCAAGAGGAGATGGGGAGAGACATGGTAGGGTAAACTATCTCATGTAGGGGAAGTGGGTGCAAAGGAGGGGGAGAATAAGGAAGGCTAAAAAGGCAAAACCACATTCACATTGAATTTGGTTCAGGGAGAAAATGACATACATACTAAATGGGATATCTCAACCTGCAGCAGGATAGGGGGAAGGGGGATGAGAGGAGGGATGATGGATGGGAGGGCATCCTTGGGGTGAGGGGAGGTTGGAAGTACCCACTATAGAAGAGGGACAGGATCATGTAGGGAATGGACCAGGTGGGGGGTGGGATGAGTGGGAGGGAATTATAAGCAGCCTTGTACAATATATCTACTATGATAATGTTTTGCATAGCTAGACATGTACAACATATACTGAATTACTTCTATCCCAAGAAGGAATGGGTGACAAGGGAGGAAGGAAATGGATCTGAAATTCAAGGTCGTAACATTAAATGTTTCAAATACATATATAAATACTATTATTAATACTCTTTTGCCTATAATTGGGAGATAAGATGTGCAGGCATTGGGACACAAAGATTCATCTTCCTCTAATGGAAAAGTCGATGGGGGTATGGGAGAAGGTATGGGAGAGAGCAGATTGGAGGAAGCGATATCTTGTGGGACTGCTATTCTGGGAGGTTGGGTAGGGGAATAATGGGGGGAAAATGATTGTAACTCAAAATCTGGCGGAAATGAATGATGTAAAACAGAAGTTAATAAAGTATTTGTTTAAAAAAAAAAGAATGCACTATTTGACAAAAACTGCTTGGAAAACTGGAATACAGTATGGCAGAAACTGGGCATAGACCATTATCTAACACCATATACCAAAATCAAGTCCAAATGGGTGCATGATCTAGGTGTAAAGGATGATACTGTAAGCAATTTGGGAAAGCAAGGAATAGTTTACCTGACAGATCTGTGGAGAGGGGAAGACGTTAGGACCAAACAAGAATTAGAGAGCATTACAAAATGCAAAATGGATAATTTTGATTACATTAAATTGAAAAGCTTCTGTACAAACAAAGCCAATATAACCAAGATCAAGAGGGAGGTGGGAAATTGGGAAAGAATTTTTACAACTTGTGTCTCTGATAAAAGACTCATCTCTAAAATTTATAGAGAATTGAGCCAAATGTATATGAATACAAGTCATTCCCCAATTGATAAGTGGTCAAAGGATATGAACAGGAAATTTTCAGAGAAAGAAATTAAAGATATCTATAAGCATATGAAGAAATGCTCTAAATCACTATTAATTAGAGAAATGCAAATCAAAACAACTCTGAGATACCACATCCCTCCAGTCAGATTGGCTAAGATGACAAAACAAGAAAGTGACAAATGCTGGAGAGGATGTGGACAAATTGGAACACTAATACATTGCTGGTAGAGTTGTGAACTTGTCCAACCATTCTGGAGAGCAATCTGGAATTATGCCCAAAGGACTATAAATAATTTCATACCCTTTGACCCAGCCATACCACTTCTAGGGTTATATCCCAAAGAGATCATAGAAGTGGGAGGAAGACCCATATGTACAAAAATATTTTTTAGCAGCCCTTTTTGTGGTTGCAAAGAATTGGAAACTAAAGGGGTGCCCATCAATTGGGGAATGGCTAAACAAGTTGTGGTATATGAATGTAATGGAACATTATTGTGCTATAAGAAATGAAAAGGTGACAGATTTCATAATTACCTGGAGAGACTTATACAAACTGATGCTGAGCGAGAAGAGTAGAATCAGAAGAAATTTGTATACAATCACAGACATACCATATCTGTGATGACCAACTATACAGACTGGACTCTTTTCAGCAATGCAGTGATATAAGTTAATCCCAAAAGACTCAAGAAAGTGAGAAATGCGCCATCCAGAGATATAATTAGAAAGAACTGAGCCTGAATCCTGATGGAAGTAAACTAAATGATCTTGTTCTTTTCATTGTTTGGTTTTATTTCTTCCTTACCATCTTTCATCCCACCTAGTACAATACGCCTTTGTAAATGGAATAATGTCTAATATGAATGCATTTGCAGATCCTATACTGGACTATATGCTGTAGTGTGGGTAGGGGGGAGGGAAGGAAAGGAAATTTGAAAATCAAGGAACTATGGAATTGAATCTTGTTAACTGAAACTAAACTAATAAATTAATTTTTTTTAAAAAAAGTTGAATTTGCCAGATGGAAAAATAATCTCAAAAGCTCACTGGGGAGAATCATTCCTTCAGAATTGGACTGGAACAAATGGAAGCTAGTGACTTTATGAGAAATCAAGATGCTGTTAAACAGATCCAAACAAATGAAAGAATAGAAGGCAATGTGAAATATCTCATGGGAAAAACCACTGATGGGGAAAGTAGATCCAGGACAGATAATTAAAAAATTATTGGGCTACCTGAAAGCCATGATCAAAGAAAGAACCTAGAAATCATCCTTAAAGAAATTCTCAAGGAAAATTGCCCTGATGTTTTAGACCCAGAGGGAGAAATATAGGTTGAAAGAATCCACCGATCGCCTCCTGAAAAAGATCCCAAAAAGAAAACTCCTAGGATTATTATAACCAGGTTCCAGAATCCCCACATCAAGGAGAAAATACTACAAGCAGCCAGGAAGAAACAATTTCAATATTGTGGGAACACAATCAGAATAGCCTAGGACCTGGCAGCTTCTACACTGAGGGATTGGAGGGCATGGAATATAATATTCCAGAGGGCAAAAGAGCTGGGATTGAAGCCAAGGGTGACCTACCCAGCAAAACTGAGTATCTTGTTTCAGGGGAAAATATGGTCAGTCAGTGGAATAGAGGACTTTCAAGCATTCTTGAGGAAAAAACCAGAGTTGAATAGAAAATGTGACATCCAGACACAAGAAGCAAGAGATGCTTGAGAAAGTAATCAAGGAAAAGAAATCAAAAGGAACTTATCAAAGTTGAACAATATACATTCCTACATGGAAAAACAATAACTGTGTCTGATGAAACTTTTCTCATTATGAAAATAATTGAAGAAGGGTATATGGACATATGAATACATATATGAATGTGTGTATATATGTTTACAGGTATACATGGATAGAGGGCACAGGTTGAATTTGTTGGGAAGGGATGATACTTAAGGGGTGAAGTTAAGAGGTGAGAGAGGAAAGTGACAAGAGGAGATGGGGAGAGACAGGGTAGGGTAAACTATCTCATGTAGAAGAGGCCGGAGGAAGTAGTTGCAGGGGAGGGGAAGAACAGGAAGGCAAAAAGGCAAACCCTATTCTCATTGAATTTGGATCAGGGAGAGAATCACATACATACTAAATGGGATATCTCACCCTGCAGGAGAGTAGGGGGAAGGGGGCTGAGAGGGGGGATGATGGAGGGGAGGGCATTCTAGGGGAAGGGGAGGTTGGAAGTACCCAAGTTCGAAGAGGGACAGGATCAAAGTAGGGAATGGACCAGGTGGGGGTGGGGTGGGTGGGAGGGAAATATAAGCAGTCTTCTGCAATATATCTACTAATATTTTGCATAGCTATACATGTATAACATATACTGAATTGCTTATCTTCCCAGAGGGAGTGGGTGACAAGGGAGGAAGGGAATGGATCTGAAATTTGAAGTCTTAAAATTAAATGTTTCAAGTATATATAAATACTATTATTAATATTATTTTGCATGTAATTGGGAGATAAGATGTTCAGGCATTGGGGCTCAGAGATTCACCTTGCCCTAATGGCAAACCCGAAGGGGGCATGGGAGAAGATACGGGAGAGAGCAGATTGCATGGGGGGATATTTAGTGGGACTGCTATTCTGGGGTGGTGGATAGGGAAAAAATGGGGAAAAATTGTAACTCAAAATCTGATGGAAATGAATGATGTAAACCAGAAGTTAATAAAACATTTTGTTAAAAAATTTGTCATAGAAAACATCTAATTCATAAAGAAATAAATCATAAAAATAGAATTCAGCTCAGGAATTGTTTATGATCCACAAACTAATTTCACTTGTTTATTTTTTTTTCTACCTGACAGAAAGGAAAGTTTAAAAATAAAAGTTTGGTGTTACTATATCAAACGAAAATGTGTTTTAAGAGTAACGTTTTCCAAATGGATTTTGTAAAGGGTTGAATTTTTAACATGTTGCAAAAAATGTTATATGTTGACCGATCAAGACAGGGTGAAGCAAGAAATGCCCTAAAAAGAATTTGTTACACTTGGATTAACAAATACTAGAATATGGAAGTCAAATAGTCATACTGTTTTCCCTTTAGATAGCAAAATTAATACATTCTCTCTCTCTCTCTCTCTCTCTCTCTCTCTCTCTCTCTCTCTCTCTCTCTCTCTTTCTCTCTCTCTCTCTTTCTCTCTCTCTCTCTTTCTCTCTCACTGTCTCTCTTCCTCCAATAACAGATTATTGAAATAATAATTTTAAAATGATGTCTATAAATTGAATTTTTGGTATTCGACAGCGTTCAATTAAAATATAGAGATTATTTCTTGCTTTTGTTACAGTAAAGTAAGACAAGTAACAAAAAACTTGCAATAATAAAATCTGAAATAACTTATAATTATCTATGAATTGAAATTTTGTGTTTACATTTTTATACAGTTCTGCTCTTCAGAAAATTTACAAAGAATATAAGGGTTAGATTTCCCTACCCAATCTTGAAATGATAGACTGGAAGCTGTGAAGTACCTTAAAAGCCATCTAAATCATGCTTCCCTTTAATTTATAGATAAGAAACTTGAAATCTACACAAGTTGAACACCCTAATTGTATATATCTACTATATAGCAAGCAATGAGATTTAAACTAATGTCTTGACTTTTCACGGGACAAAAAGCTTAGTCCTATAGGGGCCTTAGAGACCATGTAATTTAAGCCCTTTATTTCAGAAGAGAGAAAACAATTTTGTCTGGATCAAGTGACTTGTCCAGATAAAAAGTGCTAGAGGCAAGATTTGAATGAAAATATTTTTGGCTCACAATCCAAAACTCTTTCCACTGTACTCTTTTTTTCCTTTATAATCTATCATGCTGCAATGAATTTATTTGAAGCTTTTTTGATGCATCTTGTATTTTAACCTGTTCTATTCAAAGGGGTAATAAGTCACTTAATATTATTACCAGCTATCAAAGGAGTGGGGGGAAGCAGGACTTTCATTAAGGAGAAAAAGGAGGAGGAAAAGAAGAAATTTTCACATAAGCGAATAATTTCAGATAAAATGAAAAAATAAAGGCAAAAGAAACAGATTAATTACTTCCTGCAAAACAATTAAGTAAAGATAGTTTTGAAGTGGGAGTTGTAATAAAAAAAAATGTTTAAATACTGCCCAGTGTTTGTAATTCAGTAGTATGTGAGCAAATCAAGAAGTTTCAGTGATTGCAGTAAGTGTAGGATTTTAAATATTCAGAACAGAACTTTTATTAAAATGTAAAATCATGAGAGGGAAACATCAACCTATTATTAATAAGAAATGGTTGATTAGTAATCAAATGCATTTTCATGGAAATGGTAGTCAATGTAGATTAGGACTGAAAATATATACCAAAGCAAGTAATCAGTTTTGGTACATTATTGCTGAGGCTTATTCTTTTTATTATTTTTATGGAAGAATTTACATTGTTGGATGCCTTTATTTGCATCTTTATAATACAGAGCATATCACTATTTGCCCATTCCAGGACAAAATAAGGTACTACATTTCTCTAAACTTTCACTTATGTATCCGTATGGAGGATGGATTATTAAAAAAAAAACATTTAGGTAGAAAAAACAAATTTTAAAAATTTAAAAGCTCGGGCAATTATGCTAGAAACAATAGTTGTAGCTATGAGACAAGAAAAAGGAATGAAAGAACAAAGATAGGCAATATGGAAACAAAACTATACCCTTTTCCCTATGTTTTGATAGCACACTTAGAGAACCCTAGAGAATCAACTACAAAAATAGTTGGAACAATGAAGAACTTTAGCAAAGTTGCAGGATGTTAAATAAAGTCATGTAAATTACCAGCATTTCAACATACTACCAACAAAACTCTGCCACAGCAAGAAAAAGAAATTTTATTTAAAATAAATGTAGACAACATAAAATACTTGCAAGGCTGCCTGTGAAGAGAAAACACTTTAACACAAATAAAAACAGATCTTAACAATTAGATAAAATTAACTGATCATGGGTAGGCTAAACCAATATAATAAAAATGACAATTCTGACTAAGTTAATTTATTTACTCAGTACCTTACCAATCAAACTACCAAAAAAACTTTATAGAGCTAGAAAAAATAATAACAAAACTCATCTAGAAGAACAAAAGTCGAGAAAATCAAAGGAATCAGTAGGAAATATAGAGAAAGACAATAGCAGTGCCAGATTTCAAACTCTTACAAAGTGGTAATCATCAAACAATTTAGTACTGGCTAAAAAATTAAATGGGGGATCAGTGGAACAGAGAATAGTAAATAATAATAGTAATCTAATGTTGGCAACCCAAAAGTTCTAAACCTTTGTAGTAAGAACTCAACATCTGACAATATCTTCTGGGAAAAGTAGAAATCAATTTGGCATAAACTAGATATAGACAAAAAACTAGTTGGAAAAATGAACAACTATCACCATGCATTAAAAAAGGTTGAAATAGGCACAAGCATTAGACATAAAGAATGATATTATAAGTAAATTAAAGGATCATGGAAAAACATAACTGTCAGAAATATGGATAAGGGAAGAGTTTGTAAACAAACAAGACAGAGAAACATCTAAATAAGTAAAATGGAAAGTTTTTATTATTATTACATGAAATAAAAAAAGCTCTTGAACAAACAAAATTAATGCAATTAAAATGAGAAGGAAAACAGAAATCTGCCAAAAAAAATTTACATCAAGGGTTTCTGAGCAGGTCTCATTTCTCAAATATATTGGAACTAATCCAATTTTATTAAAAAAAATAAAGAGCCATTCTTCAGTTCACAAATTGTCCAAGGATATGGATAAGCACTCTTCAGAATGAAAAATTAAGCTACTGATAGTCACCTGAAAAATTATCTAAATCACTACTGATTTAAGAAATGCACAGTAAAATGTCTCTGAGATACCACCTAATACCTATTGGATTGGTTAATATGACACAAAAGGAAAATGACAAATGCTGGAGGGCCTGTAGAAAAATTTTATGCAGAACAATGTAGAACTATGCCCTTTGACTCAACAAGACCACTAGAGTTATAGAGAGGTCAGGAAGGATGATGTATTAGAAAAATCATTGAATTGGGCAATTAGATTTTTGGAGAGTTTGGAGAGAACAATTTCACCTAAGAGAATATTTTAGAAGCTAGATTTGAAATAGATGAGAAGTTTATTGAAAGCAGAGAGATGACAAAGGTACATGCACAGGAATGCATGCACACCCATACACACACACACACACACACACACGCGTGCGCACGCACACACACACACACACACACACACACACACACACACACACCTTTTAATAGCATATGAAAAGAATAGCTTGAAGACCTGTAAGTAAATGATGGCTTTTTTAAGGATAGGAGGATACATTCAGGTATATTTGTAGGCAGAAAATAGGTTCATCAGAAAATAGGTTAGGTCTGTATAAGTAGATTCAAACATAATGCAATGAAAGATGATCACTGAATCCTAGAGAGATGATGAAATCATCAGAGATCAATAGTATAAAGTAAAAACAGAATAAAATCAAATAGCAAAAAAAGTTAAAAAGAAGAACATTCAGGAAGAAGCCTAAGGAGGAGTTGTAGGGACATCTACATTTAGCAGACATGTTCTGTACAAAGATCGAGCAAAAAACACTGAAGGAGCCGTCAGAGAAACAGAAGGTAAACAACATCACGTTAGTGTCACAAAAAGGGAGAAAATAGTATCAAAGAGACTGTGGTGACAAGCAGTGACAAACATTGCAGAGATTTCAAGAAGGATGCAGATCAAGAATAGGCCATTATACGTGTCAATTAATAGATTCTTTGTAACTTAGTAAAGAGAATTTTTGTTTTTATGATTATTGAAAGTCAAACTGTAGAGCATTAGAGGGGGAGAATTTTAGGTATCAATTTTAGACAGCCTTTTTAAAGAATTCAGCTACAAAAAGGAGGGATGATATGAGACAGTTATTAGGGATTGTCAGATCAGGTGAAAATTATTTGAAATTGAATGACACATGGATGTGTCTGTATGTATTAAGGAAGAAGCCATTAAACAGTAATAAAGATAAGGGAGAACATAGACTGTTTTAGAAAATGGGAATCTTTGGGATCATTTGCATAAACAAATTGATTAACGAAGTAAAGAGAAGGGTCACCTCTTCATGTGAAACTGGAGTGAGGAAGGCAATGGGGAAAAAGGCATCTGAGTGACATGTAATGATGATGGGAAAAGGGGGAGTTCAGTGTAAATTGCCCCAATTTTTTTCAGTGAAATATGTAACAAAGTTCTGAGCTGAGAATTAGGGGAAGGAATAGCTATGAAGAAGTTTGAAGAGGGATGAAAATGTTGAAAAGCCCCAAAGTTGACTGGGATAAGGATTCAATTAGGGAGGTGTGATTATATTGTCTTACCACTATGTCTTACCACTATTGTCTTACCACCTAGTTTGAGTGCGTGTGTGTGTGTTTCTAAAAAGATCCAGTCAACATGGTTTCATGAATTTCTTCTCCTTTCATCAACAAATGAATAGGATGAAGGGCAGCAGAGGGCAGGAGTAATACATGCCTGAGGTTTGGCCTGGTGAGATTTTTATAGGAAAAAAGGCATAGGATTAAGAAGAAGAAAGTGTGGAGTTGAACTGGTTTACTAGAAGGAAGGTGTGATGGCCTAGGAAATAACTGAGTTATCAGGAAATTGACCATCATGGTAATGATGAACAAGATAGTTTACAGACGAAAAACAAAAGAGGAATGATGACAGTTTATAAGAAGATAAGGGAAATTCAGAGTTTATGTATGTGGAAGTAGAAAATGTATAGGTGACAGCATGATCAAGGTTATCTCTATTTATGGCTGGCTGAGTTGGGCTGGATGAATAGATCATAAGGAATGTGTAAACTGAAGAACCATAATGATAGGTTGTTTGGGGGAATATTAATATTCCCTTAGTAGCAATATAAAGTTCCCTAGTATGAGTATAGGAGTTGGGGAGGGAATAACGAATGCAAGTCAGGTATTGAACACATTGGTAGAGGGAGGACTTTCCTGGGGGTCAGTAATTAAGAGCAATGAGACAAACCCAGAATCTATATGATCAAAACTACAAAACACTTCTCACACAAATAAAAACAGATCTAAATAGTTGGAAAAATATCAATTGCTCGTGGCTGGGTCGAGCTAATATAATAAAAATGACAATTTTACCCAAACTAAATTATATATTTAGTGCCATTCCAATCAATCTACCAAAAATCTACTTTGTAGAGTTAGACAAAATAATAACAAAATTTATTTGGAAAAACAAACGGTCTAGAATATCAAGGGAATTAATGAAAAGAAATGCTAGGAAGGTGGACTAGCTATGCCAGATCTTAATCTGTATTATACAGCAGCAGTCATCAAAACTCCTTGGTACTGGCAGAGGTGTAGAGTAGTGGATCAATGGAATAGATTAGGTGCAGGGGACCCAGCAGTTAATGAATATAGCAATCTATTGTTCGATAAACCCAAAGACCCCAGTTTTTGGGACAAGAATGCACTATTTGACAAAAACTGCTGGGAAAACTGGAATACAGTATGGCAGAAACTGGGCATAGATCACTATCTAACACCATATACCAAAATCAAGTCTAAAAGGGTGCATGATCTAGGTGTAAAGGATGATACTGTAAGCAATTTGGGAAAGCAAGGAATAGTTTACCTGACAGATCTGTGGAGAGGGGAAGATTTTAGGACCAAATAAGAATTAGAGAGCATTATAAAATGCAAAATGGATAATTTTGATTACATTAAATTGAAAAGCTTCTGCACAAACAAAGCCAATGTAACCAAGATCAAGAGGGAGGTGGGAAATTGGGAAAGAATTTTTACAACCTGTGTCTCTGATAAAGGACTCATTTCTAAAATTTATAGAGAATTGAGCCAAATTTATATGAATACAAGTCATTCCCCAATTGAGAAATGGTCAAAGGATATGAATAGGAAGTTTTCAGAGAAAGAAATTAGAGATATCTATAAGCATATGAAGAAATGCTCTAAATCACTATTAATTAGAGAAATGCAAATCAAAACAACTCTGAGATACCACATCTCTCCAGTCAGATTGGCTAAGATGACAAAACAAGAAAGTGACAAATGCTGGAGAGGATGTGGGCAAATTGGAACGCTAATACATTGCTGCTGGAGTTGTGAACTTATTCAACCATTTTGGAGAGCAATCTGGAATTATGCCCAAAGGATTATAAATAATTTCATACCCTTTGACCCAGCCATACCACTCCTAGGGTTATATCCCAAAGAGATCATAGTAGTGGGAGGAAGAACCATATGTACAAAAATATTTTTAGCAGCCCTTTTTGTGGTTGCAAAGAATTGGAAACTAAAGGGGTACCCATCAATTGGGGAATGGCTAAACAAGTTGTGGTATATGAATGTAATGGAATATTATTGTGCTATAAGAAACGAGGAGGTAACGGATTTCATAATTACCTGGAGAGACTTATACAAACTGATGCTGAGCGAGAAGAGTAGAATCAGAAGAAATTTGTATACAATCACAGACATACCATATCAGTGACGACAAACTATGACAGACTGACTCTTTCCAGCAATGAAGTGAATAAGTCAATCCCAAAAGACCCAAGAAAGAGAGAAATGTGCCATCCAGAGATATAACTAGAAAGAACTGAGCCTGAATCCTGATGGAAGCAAACTAAATGATCTTTTTCTTCTCATTGTTTGGTTTTACTTCTTCCTTACCATCTTTCATCCCACCTAGTACAATACGCCTTTGTAACTGGAATAATGTCTAATATGAATGCATTTGCAGACCCTATACTATACTATATGCTGT